>JAQIYK010000001.1:0-39557 GCA_034700465.1 Rotylenchus robustus
TATTATTGCAGCAAAAAATCGATTTTTAGGGGTGTATTTTTGGGTTGAGAGCTCAATTTTCATTGTTTTGCGGCGCCAAAATTTTTAATTTTTGACATTTTGGGAGGGGGAATCCCCTCCCATTCTCCCACCTGGCTACGCCCTGGTTTTGGGGAGTGCCCATCAGTGAGATAGCGATAGACGATAAAATTTTACTAGGTTAGTTTTCGAAAAATGTGTGGGGGTATTAACGGGAGTGGAAGACTCAAAACATGATGAATTTGAATTTAAGGGCAGAACAGGCGTCATTCATTTCATCCGTTTCCCGACAGACCGAATGATGTATTTTATCAAACTGGTTCGTAGCAAGGGCTTTGCGCAAGTCAGCAGCACTGTGTGCGCCACCGGGGGAGGAGCAACTAAATACGCGAAGGATGCGGAAAAGGTGAAGAATCAATAGATAGCGAAGAGTAACACAAAAAAACAAAAATGAATAGGGAACTATGTCGGGGCACTCCTCTTAGCAAAAATTCATCACTTTTTGTTCTAAAATTTAATTTTATTTTTTATCGGCGTCGTCTTTCAATTATTTTTCGATTAATAATTTTTTCTAATTTTAAGGAATTGGGGATGTACTTTCACAAAGCGGACGAGTTGCAATCCCTGATCAAAGGCATTGAGTTTGTTGCGGCAAACAACGCGGATGAGTGCTTCTACTACGAGAATCCGCTCGACCAGAAAATGTGCCGGAAAGTTGTTTGGCGTTGGTCAAGTGCTCGCTGCTCTACCAATGACCACAAACATGTAGGCGAGCCCAACCCGGAAGGGCTTCAGTACCCGTATGTGGTGTGTAACATCGGATCCGGTGTGTCTGTACTAGTTGTTCGCGATCACAATGATTACTCCCGTGTTTCGGGATCAAGGTTGATTTTTGACATCTCTATTTGCTTAATTATGGGGGAAGGGGCAAAATGAAAATTTTCAAGTGGACTATAAACGGATCTAAAATGAACTAAAACGCTCAAATATAATCTAATGTGCTTAAAAATGCTTAAAAACACATGCTTTTTAAAAAAAATGGCCCGAAATTGAACCAAAAAACCATGTTTTAGGCGTGTTTTTCAACGTTTCGACACATAAACCATAAAAAATGTCTAAAAATGCTTTAAAATTTTTTGTTCCCTCCCCCCGTTAAAAGTTTCCCCCGCCCCGCTAACAGAGAAGTACCCTCTATTTAACAACAAATTTTGTGAATAACGATATCCTATTAAGTATCGGTGGTGGTTTCTTCCAGGGTCTGTGCTTTTGGCTTTGCGGTTGCGAAACTTTTGAAGAAGCCATTGAACTGGCAACAAAGGGAGACAACAAGAAGGTGGACAAACTGATCGGAGACATTTACGGCAAAGGCTACGATGAAGTTGGTCTTCCGGAGGACGTGATAGCAGCTAGGCAAGCAAGCATTTGGATAGAAAAGGAAAATTGACTTGTTGAGTGGCTTTAGTTTCGCGAAGGTGCTTACGAAGGAGAAGGCTGCCAATGTGACCAAGGCAGACCTGGCGCGATCCGTGCTGGTGACCACAACCAACAACATAGGTTATCCTACAAATATAATAGTAACCGATCATAAACGATGATGAATCAACAAATCTTAATCAGTTGTAACGGGTAGTTATAAAAACAGTTGTTCTGTTACTTAGGATGCTTTTTACTTTTATTTATTTTTAAAACTACGCTATTTTATTAAGGTTCCGTGGCGCTGAATGCAGCCAACAATCATAAAGTGGAACGGATAGTTTTTGCCGGTTCATCCGTCCTTAAATCTTTTTTTCTAAACTAATTTTTTCCTTTTCAGGCAACTTCTTGCGCGTTAACCCAATCGCAGCTCGCCTGCTCTCCCACGCCATGAACTTTTGGTCCAAAGGCACCAAGAAAGCACTCTTTCTGAACCATGAGGGATACTTTGGCGCGGTCGGCTGTCTGGACAAGTTGGTGGACGTGACGAATATGCGACGGTTGGCCAAGAACAATCGGACGGCGGCCGTGGCGACATCAGCAACTTCCACCTCCTCTTCCACGGCACCAAAGACTGAGCAAAAGCCAAAGAAATAATCGTTCTGCCGTTGATTTTCTGCTGGGCAACGCATCATCGGCTGCTGACCTCCTCGCCTTCATTTCCGCGCATCATTTAGTTTATTATTTATTTGTATAATCCGGTTCGGTCGCACTTCCTACTTAATTGACCCCAGACTTGCCACAACACGACACTAGTTTCCCGTTAATAATGATTGGTTCTCCGATATATTCAGCTACAATTTGGGAATTTAACAAAGACTGGACAGAAGCATACGGTAGGGTTTTCGGAAGGAAAACAAATTAATTGAATAAACAATAAGTTTTTAACAAAAGCAAACAATTTTTTGTCGGAGACTCAAATAATTGGCTGTATAAGTAGTGCCCTCACACTCATTGTGTAATATTTTATTATTGTTATTGGCATCTTCGATCATCCGTCTCCAGGGCCGTATCCAGGAATTTTTTCGGAGGGGGGCAAAATTTTTCGGGTTTATCAACTGGTTTGAGAGCTCAATTTTCATTGTTTTGCAGTGCCGATAGGCGCCGCGCGAAAATTTTTGCTAATTTTGAGAACTAAAAGGGAAATCCTAGTGAAAGCGAAAAATTTTCGCGGATTTTGAAAACAAAAGGGGGGACCCTATTAAAAAATTAATTTTTGAAATTTTGGGGTGGGGCAATTGCCCCCCCTGGATACGGGCCTGTCCGTCTCCCCTTCTTACTGTTCGCCTTTGCCTTGCAATTGACTAATATAATCGTGCCAGCCAACAAAGCTTGTTAAGAAATGAGCACAGTCTTCGGCCATAATCCCTCCTCTCTCCTAGCATTCCTCCCCATCCTCGTTCTCAACTCTTACAAGCTTTTTGACCATTCATTCACTTAATTTATCCTAATGACTTCATCTTCCCTCTTTTTGCGCATATACTGTGATCTTCGAGGGATGCGGTTGCTCGAATAAAATGTGATTGACAATTGCGAAAGCATTCAATCCTTTGCACAATATTTATTGTTTTTGTCAAAAAAACTATGAAGTATAAAAGCAATTGAAATATATTCGAGATATACACCCGTTCAATAATGAATCAGCTCAAAATCCGTTCCCATGCCATCGATCATATTTCGGTTCATCACTTTGTTAGTGACCCTTGTCCCTTCTCACTCCACTGAGTCGGTGCCATCTTGGCTGGTCAGCATCCTATAGACCTTTTGGGCCAGTACTGGTCCCAGCCGACGTCCATTTTCCATTTGGATTTCCGAGAGCGAATACATTGCCGGTCCGGGTAGATTGCCCGGTTCCAATAGCCATTCCATCAATCTAAATCAGTTTTTATAAGCTCTTTATTTTGTTCTTTTTCAAAATAAAAATGTGAAAAAAGTAAGTGAAATGGAAGTGAATGAAGATGGAAATTTTCGCTTTGCAACATTAGATGTCAAAAATCTTAACTAAAAGTTGTGCAAAAATAATGGATTTTGATTGTTTGTTTGTTTTTATTAAAAAACTTTCGCAAGTCTTTAGAGTATATTGAATATTGAAAAGCACAAAATATGTACCTATATGGGTTTGGATGTGCTTCGAGGATCGCCCTTTTCTGCTCTTCGCTCATCCGATGCAAATGGTCCAACATTTTGCCCCACCAGTCGCTGACCATCCTGGCTCCTTCCGCAATGCCCTTCTCTGGTACAAAGTACGTGCCGTGGGTTCCGTTCTCTTCCGCCTGTCCAATTAAACAACAAATATATATTTATTTAGACTGGTCCGTATCTAAAAAGGGGTGGGTTTCTGGTTACGGTTCTGTGTTTGGATGATTTGTTCTTTCCCAACTCACCCCAATCTGTTTCTCCATTTTCTTCTCCAACTTGGCCAACGCTCTGTGATATTGCACGACTAAATACGAAAATTCCACTGCATTCGATACAAAACGGAATTGGATACGGTGCTTTTCAAACGCCTCAAATATAATGGAAGACACCTGAACAATATGTTAAAAATAAATTTGATAAATTGGTTTTATGAGTCATGACTTACATTATTTTCTCTTACATGATGCTTTCCAAACACGATAACAGTCAGTTTAGGCTCCAAAAGTTCGTTGCGAAATACTTGCAATTGTTCTGCTAAATATTCCATCAATGAATTGCCCCTGGTTTTTGCTAGCACCGTGAAAGTATCCCCACTCAACACGCAGCAATAAGTATTTTGCAATTCCTAAGAACATTTGTCTGAAATTTTACTATTTTAAATTGAAAAACCATTTTTTCGCTTTTGTGCAATTTCCCATCTTCTAGATAGGCTTCCAACCGCTTTTTGCGCCAAAGTATTTGCATCAAATTTCTCGAGGACTCATAAATTAGTTGAGCTGGCACAGCGCGCTCTTCAAAACGTTTCTTCAATTCGCTGCTCAGGCCTTCTAAAATTTAACAAATATATTTTTAAAAAATCCCTAAAACAACCGTCCAAATCGAGAATTTTTGACGAAAAATGGCAGTACAGATATTGCTCGCACTTGGTATTCTTTGCCGATTGCATTTGCCGACGAACCTTGTTAACTTCCTTTTCCAACTAGATTTTCAATTTAAAATAGCTACTATAATACAATTAATATTAATTAAACCTTTTCCTCTTCAATTTTCTCCTTTGTCCTTTTATTGCGCTTATTAGTCGGTTTCTCAACCTCCATGTTAACCACTAAATTATTTAACGATGGATCGACATCGGCAGATTTCATTGTTTCGCAAATTTCTTCATTTGACTTTGGAGAATTACTTTTGCTACCAAGTTGATGACCTTAACATGTTATGTTAAGTAGTAAATGCAAAAAATGTTAAATTTACCTTTTCCCGGGAAGAATTTACTGATTGTTTGTTGAGTCGGGTCGATGTTTTCAGATGATCTCTCTCGGTTAGTAGGGCTTTTCTTGGCAGTTGGATTTGATTTTGGTATCTTTTCTTTCTTTTCCGGCTCTTTGACCTTCTCAAATGTGCCTAAAAGAATTTCGCTCCTTTGTTAAAACCGGCGCAAAAATAATACAAAAATATAAAAAATAAAAATCCATTAGGATATTTTTGAAGCGATTGTTTCCTTACGTTTTTTTTACATTTTATTTTTCTGTTGGCATCATTTTTGTCACTGTCAGTTTCAAAATACATTTAAAAAATCATTCGCGTCGAAAAATTCCTATTTGAAGATTATTTTGTCGAGGGCAATCAACGGGTTTTATATACGTAAACGTAAATAAAAGGATAGATTACCTGAACAGTTTGCTTGATGGCCTTTCCACCACCAATCGTTGGGACTAGGAGCGCGATTCATTGCCCTCTTCACCCATCCGTGAAAGGGAGGCCTCTCTCTACAGGGCCCCGTACATCGCCACCAGTGCACTTTGTAGTGGGCCACCTCGGCATGAAATGAGTGATAAATGGTAATTGAAGTACCCGCCAATCCATTAATGCGGTGCATATGCGATTGAAAGTCCGCACCGTGACCTAAAAACAAAAATTAAGGCCTTAAATTTGTCAAATTAAGCGACCATCTCTATCTTGAACTCCGCCTGTGACAAAGAGATATGCGTGAATCATTTCGTGCTGTAAATAATTTTTTACATTGATAAAGCAAATTCATATTTATACCAGCAAAGTCTCTATCAAATCTCTTCTTGGCCTCAATTTTAGCAATGGTTCACTCAACCGGATGCTACAAAGCCTATTCCCCATATTAAAACGGCAAATACCGGCACAACTAAACAACCATTTTACTATTTTCTAATAAGTCTATCGGCCTTACCTTGTCATCGTTTTACTCCATTCAACCACACATGCCCGAGAAGTCAGAATGCCCCAAAAGAACTGTTGATCAAATGTGACAAACAACTCATGAATATTTGGGTTCGGATCGAGCAGTTCATAGGATGCGTCAACCAAGTTAAAATCTGTTTTCGATTTGCTGGTGATTTCCCAACTTTCATTTTCTTTCTGTGTGGAAAAATAAAATTCTTTTTAAAACAATTATTAACAATAATTAAATAAGTTAAATAATTGCTGTGTTGGCACTTTATTTTTAACCATTTTTGTTATTTTGGTACCTTTATGGATGATGAAGCAAAAGTAGAGGTGTCTCCAATGTACATGGCTATGTCTTCGTGTAAGTTTCGGTATTTTTTGTCCTCATCATCGCTGCTTCCAATTTCAATTATGTCCATCTCCATATCATTTTCAATTGCATTCGATGAACTAGGCTTATCCATTTATAATTTTATAAACAAAATCTAAAAGAAAATATGTACTATGCATATGACCGAACCTTTCTTTTTCTTGAGGCAGACCACCAGAAAAAAGGTAGACCACTACATTATTCAATTCAAAATACGAAATAAAAAAAATTAAAAAATTAATTTTTTCAAAATTTAATTTAAAAAACCCCAGCCCCCAGAGGGGGCTGAGGGGTAATAAAATATTTAATTTTAAATTGTATAAAAATATTAAAATTATAGAAGACTCGAAAATTAACTCAAATTATAAAAGAGGAGAACCACCGAACGAATAGTCTAACGAACAGTCTGTCGATGTCGACAGACTGGTGACATGTCTGTCACCTACTTACTGATGTGTCTGTGTCCTGATTAGTCCTGTCCCGTCTGCAGTCGCCTACCTATGCTATCTAACGACTACCAAATAAAATAAGCGGCTGGCCCCAAGCCAAGAGATTGCATTGATCTTCTCTTCGTTCCCACCGGAAAGCACCTCTTTCCCATGGAAAAAGATTGGAGACGCCCGGAAGCGAGCCGGGGTCTTCCGGATGCTCTACCACTGAGCTACCTACACCGCTTCCCGCGGAAACTTGGATAAATCTCCGCAATCTCTCAGCAAACAAACGATTGGACTGGAGGGAAGGAAGGGGAAGGGTCTAATCGTTACATTAACAAGCAAAGCAAAACTTATTTCAATGTTAAGCAAATCGGTAATACTGTAGTTTAGGCCCCCGCCCCCCTTTTTTGAAAACAGGAAAACACCAAAAAAGTAATAGATAAGATCAATAATTTGACAAAATCTGACGTCAGATTCGGATTCTACGCCCTTGGAAACCACCGTATGTCAATTTTCAGCCAACCCGAAAAAGGAAATTTTGGTGTTTTCAAAAAAGGGAGGGCCTAAACCTAAACTACAGTATTACCTTTGCCTTTTTAAGTCAAACTTTAAGTCAAAAACTCAAAGGGCGATTTGTTTAATTTATTTACATATGTAAATCCTTTAAAGAACAAACAATATATTTGACAATCGAATCTATCCATCCACTTCAATCTTCCAGCTGTAGCCCATCCCCATCTATAAATTAAACAATCAAGCGACACATAGCGACTTTCCACCAGAAAATGCTGCCAATGGACGGTAAAAGCTACGTATGTGGCGTGGTCGAAGGTAAGAATCTAATAAGAATATATGATCAATTTATTTCTCTCTCCCTCTAGGCTTTTACGGCCGCCCTTGGACCACCGAGCAACGTAAACATCTTTTTTCTCAGCTGAAAAAATTCGGAATGAATACCTATTTGTAAGATAAATAGATACAGACGCCAGAACGAAGAATAAAAATCGTTCGTTTTCTTTTAAAGGTATGCTCCAAAAGATGACTTGAAACATAGAGCTGAATGGCGTCTTCTTTACACACCCGAGGAAGCTGGTAATTTTTGTTAAATGTTAGTTTAATTATTTAAAGATAATGTTTTACTTTTTAGCTTTGTTAGAATCGCTGATTAAAACCGCCACGGAAAATGGAATAACATTTGTATATGCCCTTTCTCCAGGAATTGACATTGTTTACTCAAGCGCCAAAGAAATCAAGGCAATTCAGGACAAGCTTACTCAGGTTTTCTTCATTTAATTGAGGACGAATTTTTTAAATGCATTATATAAGAATGAGATCTGTCTCTAAATAAAGTTAATTTTAATAGTAAATTTTCAAAGGGTTTTATATTATGTTTTCTATTTTGAATCTTTGTTACAACTTTACACAGGTTCGTTCTCTCGGCTGCACTGCGTTTTCACTGCTTTTTGACGACATTGAGACCACAATGAATGAGATGGATCGCAAGCAGTTCTCCTCCTTTGCACTTGCCCAAGTCACCATTTCAAATTCCATCTATGAATTTCTCGATTCTCCGCCATTCTTTTTTTGTCCAACCGAATATTGCGAATCGTCAGCCTCACCATCGTTGGACGAGTCCGAGTACCTTACTTTGCTTGGAAACAAACTCTTGCCAAGCATTCACATCCTTTGGACAGGTTCATCAATTGGTAAATATTGATTACATTTTAAATTTCTTTTTGAAGGTCCCCGAGTTGTATCGCGAATCCTAACCGTTGAACACCTTCAGAGGGTGTCAATTGTACTTCGAAGGAAGCCACTAATATGGGACAATTTACATGCAAATGATTACGACCCAAAGCGGGTCTTTATGGGTCCTTTTTTGGGCCGATCTGTGGCTATTAAAAATGAAACATCAGGCCTTCTACTGAATCCTAATTGTAAATATGAAGCAAATTTCGTTCCGGTAAGCTTATTTTGATTTATAAACTGGTAAAGAATTTATTGTTATTTAGTTCTTTACTTTGTCCGATTGGGTTCAAAGTGGTAAGAATGAATTATGTAGTAAGAACAACAACAAAAAATTTAGATCTTGATGCTCCACGGGTGGAGGAAGGTAATTGCTCATTCAGCGGGATACAGCGTGAATTTCTGGGGGCGCCCCGATTTGCCCTCCCCCCGATTCGCCCCACCAGCAAAAAGCCCCGATTCGCCCCACCAACCAAAAAGATACGATTCGCCCCACCAACCAAAAAGACCCGGTTCGCCCCATTTTTTTTAATTTTACAAATCAAAAATTACAGCACAAATACTCACCCCTACTCACCCAAAACACAAAAATAGTAAAAAATTAAATACATATTATTTTTATTCTACATTTGTCATTCATTTACAGGAAGGGCAACTGATATAGAATTTGACAATAAACCATCTCATTTTTCTTTTTTTAACGTGAAAAGTTTCTCCAAAAATCGGAGCTGTTCTCCTCCGTAGGTGGCCAGGGGGGCATTCGCTGCTACGCCTGCGCTCGGGCCGCTACATCTCCGCGCTCGGGCCGCTACATACAAGCAGTGCTTGGTACTCGTACTCGTACTTCGTACTCGTACTACGAGTACGAAGTACGAGGGGTTCGAAAAGACCGGTACGAGTACGAAGTACGAGCAAATTTTTGGCCATTTTTTCGTACTTTTGTTCATGCATTTTTGGCAAAAATTTTGATCTTCTAACATAAATTTTGATATTTTCTCGACCAAATTTGTAAAATAATGTTAATTTTTCGCCTAGGCGCCGCGAAATTATGAAATTTATTTAGTTTTATTTATGAAAAACTGGAAAAATTCGATTTTTTGTGTACAAGCACGAGAAAAAGTACGAGTACATTTTTTGAGGTATGAGTACGAGTACGAAGTACAAAAAAAATCGAAGGTACGAGTACGAGGTACGAGTACGAGCACTTTAAAAAGGGTTGTACAAAGTACGAGTACGAGCAAATCCTGAAATACCAAGCACTGGATACAAGGTTCTCGGTACAGGTTTTACAAGTTTAGGTTAAGACGGAAAATTGAAGTAACAAAATGTTTTGAAAATGTAGGAATTTTGAAATTTTGGGAATTTGTTGAAATTTATTTGAAAATTTTTTGAACTTTTGACAAATTTTTTAAAATTTCTCAGAAGTGCTTAGAATAGTTATTCTAAGCATTTTTAAGCAAAAAACAATTGATTCAATGGTACGGGAAATGGCCTCTGATCATCCCCCTGCTGGGGGGCAATAGTCAAAAGTTTGACCAAAAGTTGACCACCTAGAAATTTTCGAAATTTTGGTAAATTTTCGAAATTTCGGGAAATTTTAGAATTCCTGAAAAGTTTGAAATTTTGGGGGTAAAGTGGGGCATTTTTGTTGAGGGGGCAAAGTGGGGGGGGGGGCAAAGTGAGGCTCTTTACTCAAAAATTTAGGTGAAATTTCTCAAAATAAGGTCATTTTTAAATTCCCGCCTCCGATTACACTATAATCGACTATTTTTTAAACGCTTACATTGGCACTTTTTTAAACGTTCACATGGGCACTTTTTAACGACCTATTAGCACCGCATTATGCAATCAATGTAAATAATAAACAAACAAAAAGATTTTTCTGTGTG
Source organism: Rotylenchus robustus (assembly GCA_034700465.1). Taxonomy (NCBI): domain Eukaryota; kingdom Metazoa; phylum Nematoda; class Chromadorea; order Rhabditida; family Hoplolaimidae; genus Rotylenchus; species Rotylenchus robustus. The sequence goes on from JAQIYK010000001.1 coordinate 10,266, forward strand.
AATTTCGTCCATTTTGCTAATTGGACGATTACAAAACAAACTTCAAGTTTTTTTTATTAAATTTTCTCTCTCCGTCTTAAAATTTATGACTTTTCTTTAAGAAAACTGGCTTTTAAGTTGGAGTTTTTTAAATTTTTATAGCCTATGAAGATCTAATGAGACAATTACATATAGGAAAATTTAGAAAAATTGCTTATTTTAACAATTTTTCAGGTTGTTTTCTTTTCTCAATTTCCAGTTTTTCCATCTTGAGGAATACACGCCCCTGCCCCAACCCCTCCCCCAAATACGTCTCTGTTTGCCATCCTTTGCTAGTCGGTCATCACCAATTTGGCTCATCAGCAACACTCACTCCCACAGAAGCTTACTTTTCCTTCTTATGGGTTTAGTGATAATTGAATTTTTGGAGGTCAGCAGACGGGCAGAGAAGGGGGGAGAAGGCATGTGCCGCCATGATTCTTGTTGTCAGTGCCAAAATTACAAATTTGGAAGTGACAAATGGGATTTGTTTGTTTTATTTGGCTGGTGATGATGCATTTTTCACAGAGAAAAAATCCGAAAATCCCATTTTTCGTCCTGAACTAATGCACTTTTGGCTGTTGGCATCAACACATTGACGAAACAACAACATACGTGGAATTAGGATGGCAGGCGGGGGTTGGTGGGATACCCCCCCCCAGAACTCGGGGATCCCCGACTTTTGGTCATCCCCATCCCCAAAAATCCCCGACTAGCCCATCCCCGATCCCCGACTCTCCATCCCCGTGGGGACGGGGATAAAAATACACCCCAGAAAATGACAAAAAAAATTGAAATATTTGTAAATTTTTTGAAAAATTAGTCAAAATTTTCAAGAAAATTAAATTTTTAGTTTCCAAAAGGCCAATTCTTTCCGACTCCAATAAGTGAAATAAAAAATATATGGTAAAACTACAATTTTATCCACTTTTACAAAATTTTTAGAATTTTTTTTAGAAAAATCGATCCCCGACGGGGATCCCCCCTCCCCGTTTTTTCTCCCCGTTTTTGCCTAAATTTTATTACATTTAAATATGATATAAATTCGTTTAAAATAATTGTTTTAAATCAAACCATATATATTGATTATAAAATTATAATACAAAAATACACATAATAATAACACACACAATTTAATTCAATCACACATTTTTTCCTTTTTTTTAACATTCATAATTTTATATCATTTGTTAGGTATTAATTTTAGACTCGTTCCTATAATAAAAGGGGCCAATGGACAGCAAAAAGCGAAAGGCGCCAAAGTCGCCGGCGATCAGCCAACAATTGCAGCAGCAACAGAGCGCGCCGACCAGCACAAGTCGCTGGAGCGGACACAGTCGCGGATACAGCGGGCGACGGAAGCAGGTGCGCCTGCAGCGACAACGGTGCATCACAACAGGTGGGCGCGTAGGGGGTTCTTAAACATTTAAAAATAAAACAATTTTTCTTATTAATTTAGAGTAATCAGGGAAAAATCTATTTTACAACGGACTTAAAAACAAACAGTAGGTATAAAAGTGGTATACGATTTATTAAAACTTGGACCTGGGCTGGGTCGAGGTTTTGCGGGCTCAACCAGTGGCCTTTGGAAACTCAATGTTTTGAGGAATTCCGGATGTTCAAGTTGTTCTGTGTTACTGGGTCACGGACCCAGTTTTAGAAAGAGTCAAATATTGGGTTAGACAATCTGAAAATCTATCAATAGTATTAACAGGCAATAGTATTAACAGGCATCATGTCTATATAATCAATATAATGGTGTTTATAATTAGCGATTTTTACTCATCAACCAACCTCAACAATATCACCTCAATCTTTTATATCCTCAACCTCGGAAATACTCATCATTTTCGCCAAAATTCTCGGGGATTAATAATTAATAAAACAAAAAACGGACGAAGTTTTTTAAATCAATTTTACAAATCGAACAATAATAAAAAGATAGCAATTAACTACTACAAATATTTAATTAAATTTTTTCTACAATATCTAAAATAAAAAATTAAATGTTTAAAAATAATAAATAGTTAAGCAAATGAATAAATTAAATTAAAGACGATGTTTCACCTTCGCGAGAAATGCCAGCCGTTGATGAAGACAAACATTATTGGATTGGTGTGGCACCTCTTCTGGACATGACTGGCACTGCGCGAGTTCTGGGTAAATTATTCAAAAATATTTATAAAAAAATATATTTTTAATAAATTAAATAATAAAATTTAGAGGTAAACAAAAAATTGAAAAATCGATATTATTTCTCACAAAATTTAATTTATGTTCCTATATTTTTCCATTACTTTTAATAAATTTAATTTCAAAATCTTCAATTATTAAAAAATTTGCTCTTAACATTTTACTATTACCCACATGCATTAATTCGACAAAAATCTTATGTCCTATTGTATAGGTAATTCTTATTTTTTACTTTACCTTTTTATTCCTCTCTAGGTAAATTTAAGCAAAAATTTATTAAATTTTTTAGTTTATATCTTTATATTATAAATTGCAATACGTTTTTTGGACAAAAATTGATGAAAAATACAAAAATAGTGTGTGTTTATTTCATTTTCAAGGCTGATAATGTAAATTGAGTGTTTTTACAAAATGAATAAACAACACAAAAAATTGCGGAATAATTAATTGGGTCTTTGCTCTCTGGCGGTGTGTTGCTTCGCATATTATTTCTGTCGGCATTTTCGCCCCATTTTTTGTTGTCGTTCATTCCACCAACACATATATTCCCTCCCTTCCATTCGGTTGAACAAACATTAATTGGATTTGCAGGCATAATAAGGGTACTGGGGATGATACCCCCTCATAGCTATTAGATGATAGCTTGGGGGTTTTACCTATTGCCACAAATATTCTATACATTTTCATTTTTCAAGAATTTTGTTTTTGAATTTTTTTAGGAACCAGGTTTTTGAAGGTTTTTTGAAGAAAAAAAAGCTACCAATTCATCTAATTAGATAAAAAACGGTAAATTTCAAAATACCATATTTCCTCTAACAACTTCCCTGGGGTTTATTTTAAATATATCTTTCCGTCCGAAGGCATTATACCTAAACGTAATAGTGCTTCAATCAAATTTGTCAAAATCAAAGAGGACTCACTGGACCCTTTTTAATTCAATTTTTTGAACAAATTACGCAAAAACGTATAATTGAAAGAGACGTTTTTGAAAGAAAAAATTGACAAAATTTGCATATAAATAGTACCCTTCCGGGAAGGTGAGTTTATTGCAGATTGCACTGAGGAGTTCAAATAGAGAAAAGGGATACTATTAAATTAATCAGAATTTGTTTTATTTTTATTATTTTGCATTATTTTGGGATTACGGTTAAATGATTTTAAGAAACTGTATATAATTGAATAATAAAAATAGCATTCAAAAATAAGAGACTTTGCTCTGACGACTCTCTCATTTTATTTTTAATGCATTTATTTATCCATGAACAAATTTATTTGGCAAAAAGAAGAAATAGCAAAAGACATATGTTCTTGCTATTTTTATTTAAACTTTTAATGTTTGATATTTCAGAATATTGTTCCATAGGGTGAAATAATTCAATTTGTATAGAATAATTGCACATATTCTATTTATTTATTTTTTGAAAATAAACATAAATCAAAATTGGACTTTTTTATTTTATTTATTTATTTTATTTATTTTTTGGATTATTTTTTAAAAAGAAATTTTTATTTTATTTATGTATTTTTTATTTTTTTTATTTTTTTTATTTTTTTATTTTTTTGTACATACACTATGTTTTGTTCCTTTCCTCCCCCACTTTGATTAAATTGTTCCATTTTTCGTCTCGCCCTCTTTTTTTCCCTCGTCACTTCACTTTTATTTATTTATTTATTTTTCACAACATTCCCCTTCCTTTGCACTATATACCTCCCATTTCAACTTTATCACATTTCCCATCCCTCGGGAACATTTTTTTGGGAATTGAAATAAACTCAAAAAAGGACCTCAACCGACGACACCGATGACGAACTTTTTTAGCACTTTAAAAAGTGTTGAACACCATCGGGGGAGGGGGGATTTACCAAAAAATCAAAAAATTCTAATTTTAAAATTTAAATTTCTGCCTAAAACTCAAAGTTTAAATTTAAATGTTTTATCTGATTAATAACATTTCAGAAGCAATTTAAATCAATTTAGAAAATAAAACAATTAAAATAAATTAAAACCCATATAGAAGCATATTATTGTTGATTTTTTGGAAAATAATTTTTTGATTAAAAAAAATGCCAACTAAATGCCAACTTTAAACATATTTTCCCCGTTATTTTGGTGTCTGATTCTTGTTTAAAAATTCTAAATTAAATTTCTTCTAATAAATAAAAGAAAAAGTTCAGTTTTATTTTTTTATTTTATTTTATTTTTTTATTCACTTTTATTTTTGAATAAAAAATAATGAAGGAACAATTTGTAGACGGGGAAGAAGGCGAGTCGGAAGGAAGGCGTTAGTGGGGGGGGGGTCAATTTGTAGTCGAAAAAGTGAAATTGTTTTTGCTGTTCCTTTTATCCATTTCGGTTGATGAACAGCAGGGAGAGGGCACGGGCCGAGCCGGTCATCCAATCCGTGCCTAAAAATCCAAGGCCCGGACCTATTATTAGTCAAAAAGTTAAGCAATTGTTGAAATTTTACTTGATTTTTTACATATTTTTTAATAAATATTTTACTGTTTTTTTAATAAGAATTTTTTAGAGAATAATATGAAAATATTATTTGCATCTATTTAGTTTGGTGAAAAATATTTAATTATCATTAAATTGCTCATTTTTTCACCACTCTTCTAAAATGCCCAATTTCCCCCGTTTTTCGCCTTTTGTTTTTCATTTCCTCCAAATTCCGAAAAGAAAAAGCTAAAAGTCAGCACATTCATTTAGTGCCCAAACCCATCAACTTCGAATTCGGCGAGTAATTTTTGCCGTTTTTTCTTTTTCAACCGAAGGGTTGTTGGTTTTGGCCCCGGGGAGAGAGAGAGAGAGAGAGCAATTTTGTGGCGGCGCAATGGGCCGTGGCGAAAAAATTCGCGGTGAAAAAGAACGTAATGAGCCCATCAGGGACATTGGCCCCCTCTTGGGCCACACAAATTTGGGGAAATGGCCAAGGTTGTTGTTTGGGGCCAAGGGGAAAATGGGCTTTTGAGGGGGGGGGGGTGGGGGTGGGGGTGGCCAGAAAGAACCCTTCATTTTGTTAAAAAGCCAATCCGATGTTTTGTTGTTGGCGATGTGATGGGCAACAGATTGCATTCATTTAGCCCACTTCCAACCTAATAAATGAAATGTGAACAAACACAACAATATTTTGTGGAAAGCAGATTATTTTAAAATTGAAATTAACCGGAAATATGTCTATATATGTGTCTCGGAATATTTCTATATTTTAGATAACAAAAAATGTCTAAAATATAGAAATTCTTTCTTTTGCTTATTTTAGATCAAAAAATTTAAACAATTTTTTAGCTAGTATTTCACAGTATTTTTAACTCATACAGTAATATGGGGACTGATTAATACTGCAGCCCGCAATCAATCGTATCTTATTTAGGGACTGGATTTTTAGGTTAAGTTTATTTTTTGAAAAACGGTTCAAATCATTCCGAGTTTTATGAAATTTTTAGCATATCTTCCTCCAATCAAGGCCTACATCCCACCAAATTTCAGAATTTTATTCGGCTAATTAGGCCAGATATAAAATTGCGCCTGGTCAAGTTGGTTAGTTGGAATTTTGTAACTTGCTTAATTGGCCGAGTAAAATTCTAAAATTTGGTGGGATTTAGGCTTTGATAGGGGGAAGATGTCCTGATAATTTCATAAAAATCAAAACGATTTGAGTGGTTTTACAAAAAAATAAACTTGACCTAAAAATCCGGTTTCTACAAAAACAAAATCTTCTGCTGATGAGCATACTAAATCGTACCAAACCCAATCTGAAATTACCGTAATCTATGCTCAATCGGAATTATGCTTAATAACATAACCTTTGCTCAATTCTTCGGTAATAAGGTGTGTATATTATCTCAATTTCAGCCTGCAAGGCGGCCAACATCTCTTCGGCCATGCTCGCGCATCGCCGCAAGTCGTCCGCGTTTGTCACCGCGGGACTGACCAGCGGCGCCGGAACACTGCCCTCGCTGGGCGCATTCTCTCACAAAAAGACATCGGGCACCGGCGGAACCTCAACAACTGCCAGCCCCAAGTGGACAGCACCAGCTCCAAATCAGGCACTTTTCAAAGGAAAATTATTGAGGAAAAAGGATGTTTTGGGAAAATTAGAGCAAAATCATATAAAAATAATGTTTTAGTTAAGATTTGTTATTACAAATACAAATTTGACTGCAAAAATTCTTTGGTAGTGTAATAATAGCATTTTTAATTTTGTTTAAAAAATTAAAAATATTTCTAGCAATTTTCAACAAATTTCGCTAAATATTATTTAAAAAAAAGTAAATGTTTTTTCCTTGTAATTTTTAAATTATTTTTTCAAAATATGATTTTATAACAAATTATTGTAATAATATTCGTTAGAATTGTTTTAATGATAATTTTTTGACATATTTTATCGGAACACAGCAAATTTACCTAATATCTTTTTAAAAATTCTATCAAAATTTTAGACAATTTTTAAATAATTTTTTGCCAGGACATTCTGTTCCACACAACTGTGCCAACATCGCCTCCGCCGCACAAAACATCAGCCCAACAGCAGGCACAAATGCGTCGCCAAACCGCACGTGAATCCGTGGCGGTGCTGGCCGAGAATTGGGGCGTGTTCAGTGCGGACCCAATCGCTGCAAGCGTCAAGGACGAAATCACCGGTGGGAATATATTTTCAGAAAATCAAAAAATATACGAGTTCAAATTTTAACAAATAATTTATAGGCTAAGCTTAAAATGTAGGGTTTGATATCCGGAGCTCAAACTGGGTACGATCCGAATACTTATTCGCATTTTCGAATCCGCAAATTATAGATTATGTTCGGATTTTCTGTAATTTGTACAACGAATAACTTAATCAACTACCCTAACTCCCAGTAGGGGGCTGGGAGGCGATGAAAATTTTAGAAAAAATTCAACAAAAATGGGGAATTTTTAGAAAATTAGAGTAACCTATTCGCCATAAAATTTGTGAAAGCTTCTCCTTGTTTGGAGTTGTTTCCAACAGAAAGGAGGAAGTAGAATTTACAATTGGTGTTTGGTGAGTGAATTTATTAACTAAATACTAATGCAACTTATTTATCATCATGTCTATCCTTTGGTCTTGTTGGGCATTAATAAAACATCCAAAAATGTATAATCATCGCCAATAAACCTATTTTATAAACTCAATTTTCTTAAAAATGTTTTGCTCATTTTTTTCATTAAAACATTTTGAAAAATGAACCCAAATTAAAACTAAAAAATAATTTTAGGATGATTTTTAAAGGCTGGTTTATTAGTTCAAAAATAATTAAAAATATTACTTTTTTATTATTTTGCTTTTTAAACTTTTATTTGGCCAAAATATATTTCCTTCTATTTTGTCTAAAAATAATATTAATATAATAAAATATAAATAAAATACACCTAAAACTAAAATATATTTTTTTCTAAATAAAATAGGTACCTATGTTCAATATTTTATCACAAAATAAATATGTTTAAAATTAAAAAAAAATTTTGAATTTTCAACCGTATTCAATTTTTGTTGGAATTGGCAATATTTTCGCGTTTCCCACGTTTCTTCACTTCCTATTCCTATCCAACTTCGTGCCTATTTCTTTCCATTATTTGCTATTTTCAATAATCAAAAAGGTCAACAAAAAATTCAAAAAAAATTTGCAAAATATTAGGCCAATTTTTGTTTTAATTTTAATAAAAAAAATACAAAAATGATCTCCAATTGTACTTTTTGGCAAAATGCATGCAATTGGGCCAAAGGATATTTTTATTATTTTTGAGGAGGAAAAGTCGCCTTAGGCAAATATTATGATAATGGGCGGGGATGGAATAATGAGTGCCTTGGCGGGAAATTAAAGTAGTAGTCAATATGGCCGAAAATGGCCAAAATGGACCAAATGTTATATAGTCATGTTGAGACAGTTGAAATCAGTCAAAAATTAGTCCGAAATTAAACAATAAAAAATCATTTTAAAATTTAAAATAATTTCATGGACAAAAAAGGTGCAAGGTACTTAAGCACATTCTTCTAAATTTTTTGTTAAAAATTTTAAAGAAAAAGATATGCGGCGAAAATTTTTTGTCTCAAAATTCGCATTGTTTATTAATAGAATATTTATTTATTCCACTTTCAAAAATGCTTAGTTTTGGATGTTCCAAGCGCTTCAAAATCTTCACTACTAATAAGTTAATAACATTAAATCGCTCGAACATAAAAGCATTAAACGCTCTAAATACGCGTTGAGCGCTAAGCATTAATTTGCTCAAAAGTTATTTATTTTTTAATTTTTAAACCTGTAAACCCCTGTATTACCCCTGTATTATAAACAAAATATTATTTTTATTATATTAATATATTTTTTTAATTTTATCAGACGACCTGCTGTGCTGCATGGGTTTGTTCGAGTTTGCCCTTAAGCTGGCCTGTTTGGCCTCCATGGTCTCCGTCTGTCTGCACACACCTCATACTTTGGCACAATGGCCCTCGCTGCACTATTGGCTACTTGCCGTACCTTTTAAATTAAAAAAAGAAACTTCGCTATCAAATTTCCGAAAAATAATTTTTAGGTATATATAAAATATTTGTTTAAATATATAAAATATATTTTTTAAATAATTAAATGTTCTGGATAATCGAGAAATTTGTAAGAATACTCAAACCCAAGTATAATTAAATTTCAAATTTCAAAAAACTTTTCTTTAAAGTATTATAGGTTAGATTAAAAAATTAAATTAAAAAGATTAACATTTCCGTTTAGATTGACATTATCAGCACTATCATTTTCTCGTTGGATGCACTATTAAAGGTTAAAAAACAATTGCCAAATTTCAAAAATTTCATTTGTTTTCTTCAAAATTTTCGTTTTTTTGAACAGATCAATTCGCGCGCGGCTATCCGGGATCGGTGGTGTCAGTTCGACTTGGTGCTGTTACTGTTTCATTATCTGTCCATTGGAGTGCACTGCACTGAACTCGTTTCCCGACGTTGGCCTTGGATGGGTATTCACTATGAAGGATGGTTCGATTTTCAAAAAAACATTAAAAATGCGTGAAGTTTTAAAAATATTACATTTTTCAAATTGTTAGAAGGCTTTATCAAAAATGTGTTAATATTTTATTAAATATTTTATGTGAAAATGATGGAAAAATTAAAATTTGCCAAATAAGCTTATAAAAACAAAATATATCGTAATCCGCTTTTAAATCTCCGTATTTGTTTAATTTTAAAACAATTATTAATAAGTTTTAGAAAATATAAATATAAAAACTACTTGAATTGATTAACAAATTACCAAATAATTTTAATATATTTTTTTAATTTAATAATTTTCTTACAAATTTTAATGCAATTTTTCTTCAAATTGCTATTTGAGGTGGGGTACGGTCCGTTCCCCGCGTCCCTTCGTGATGATCAAGTTCATTCGCTCTGTGATTCGCTTCAAATTGCCTCGACAGCGTATCCAATTGATCATGAAGTATTCAATTTTATGGGTTTCAAAAAATATTTTTTAAATTTTTAGACGTTCCTCGCAACAAATCCAAAATGTCACCATATTTTTCCTCTTTTTCATGACCCTTTATGCCATTATGGGTGTCCAGCTGTTTGGCCGAATGGAATACCATTGCGTGTTGCCGGGAACAGATCCGAGGAATGTGACCATCGCGGGTACTGTGTTTATTTGTACTGTAATTATATTCCGTAACTACTGTAGTTTAAATATTTAAATTCATTAAGTCAATAAAAGGTTCAGGCTCCATTTAATGATTTTAAATAAATTTTCAAATTTAACTTTAACAATTGTAAGAGATTCCTGAGCCAGTTCGTGATCATTGGTCTTAAAATTTGTAGATTTACCTAATTTTCAGTTTAAAAAATCGTAAAAATTTAAATTTAGGGATAAGTGTCAAGAATTTAAATAAAAAATTAAGGTTTGCATCTTTTTAAATGCTATTTTTTAGATTTGGCCATCCCGGACACAATGTGTTCACCGGAGGGACATGGCTATGAATGTCCCGAGAACATGCAATGTTTGAAGCTGTCCCTTCGAGCCAACCAAATTGGCTTCTACGGAATGTTCAATGATTTTGGTTAGTTATTTTTATTTTCTACAATTTTTGGCTATTGATAAACTTTATATTTTATTAAAAAATGTAAAAAATGTTTTTTGTTTTTGTAAAAAAAATCACAGATTTTTTCCCATTTATTATTTTGATATTTTTAAAATGAATAATACTTTAAAATCTATAAACAGGAATTAATAAAAAAATAGTTTTATTAGTTTTATATACCGTATTCAAATATTGTGCCATTTCTACCATTTTTAACTGTCTTCAATTTTTTGAACGTCTTTAAGGGTCATTTAACAATTATGCGTCCTAAATTATGCGTGTAATTTATGTCGGTATTTTACTTTTTTTATTTCAGGGTTACGGTATTTTACCTTTTAAGAAATACGGTATTTTTCCCAATATTTAGTACTACTGTATTTCAGGCTCGAGCTTGTTCACGGTGTATTTGGCTGCCTCCCAGGAAGGCTGGGTGTTCATTTTCTACGATACGCTGGACACATTTCCGTCCTATTTTGGCTTTTTCTATTTCATCACTTTGATCTTCTTTCTGGCTTGGCTTGTCAAGGTTAAATTTTCAAAAAATAAATTAAATTTTTTAAATTATAATTTATTTTACAGAATGTATTCATTGCGGTAATCACTGAAACATTTGCCGAAATTCGTGTCCAATTCAGTGAATTGTGGCAAAGCAGAGAAATGGCACAGGACGAGGATGCCAACCAGACAGTCAGAATACATAAAATATGAAATTTTTAAAAAATTAAAAAACAAAAAAAACTATAAAAAAATGAATAGAAATTACTGGAAATAAAGTTGTTCAATTTTCAATTTTTTGAAAATAAATTTTTAATTTTCAATTTTTAACAGAAATTGGAATGTGACGATGAGGGTGATTGGCGCCTGCGCGAGTTGGACCCAAAGCTGCGCGAGTTGGAGACCATGAAGAGGAATGGGCTGCGCCGGTGGCTTTGTGCCCTGATCAGATCCACCTCCTTCCAGACATGCATGCTCTGTCTGGTGTAAGCAACAATTTAAATCAAAAATAACTAAATTTAACAAACAAAATAAATTATGATATTACCATAAAATTTGTTTTTTATGAAAAATCTAAATTAAAACCATTTGAAAATTCTGCGGAATTTTTATTCTTATTATTTTTAGACTAATTAATGCTCTCGTAAATGCCTCATTTGTGTATCGCCACAACCGGAGCGATGGAAGAAGAAAACGCATTTACCATGCAATTGAGGTGGCAAAATAACAGTTTCTGTATATAGGGACAGTTGGTTGTGCAGAGTCTAAAAATTAGAAATAATTTATGTATTTATTTAAAAAAACAATTTTTAGAACTAATTTATAAACAAACCCTTAAATCGAACTGCTATTTTTTGACATTTTTGAATTTTTATACTTTTTCCCTTGTATTTTTTTGGATTAAATGAATTGCTTCTTGTTATTGAAATTTAACTAACTAAAAAATATGAAAAAATCAAAAAAATCAAAATCCCAACCCATAATGAATCGAGTCTCTTTCAAAAATTTAGTATATCCCAAATCCCAATTAAACATTAATTAAAAAAATATTGTGTTTTTAACCAATTTTTTGAATATTCGATTTTTTGTTTTTGCTTTAAGGCTTTCTTCACGTTGGTTTTTGCGCTCGAAGTGTGCGTTAAGGTGGCGGGTTTGGGCTGGCGTACCTTTTGGCGTCGCGGCCAGCACCGTTTCGAGTTGGTCCTTTGCTTGGGCAGTGCGCTGAATGTTGTCCCGGCACTGTACCGCACCAATTACTTCACCTATTTCCAAGTCTTTCGACTGCTTCGACTCGTCAAATTGTCGCCAATGCTTGAGGATTTTGTGTACAAGGTATCAAAATATTGATACAACATAAAAATCCAAAAAAATTAAAGTTTCGAACATGCTGAATGATGGTACTTGTTAATTAACGGGGGGGGGCACGAAAATAACTGGGGCAAGTACATTTTTTGGCTTTGCCCCCCGTTATTTTAGTGCCCCGTGTTATTTTCATGCCCCTGTTAATTAACAAGTACCTGAATGAGAAGCAATTCCGATAAAGGAACATATTTCTTGCCAATTGAACAAAACATATAATCTTTTGAACCTGTAGACTAGACGAAACACTTAAAGTATTTTATTTTTTAATCGTTTTGAACATTTTAGACTAGAAATTATTCTAGAACCGAACAACCCGTTATGCCAATAAATTATTGTTGTTTAATTTTATTAAAACATGACAATATGGGGTATGTATTACATCCAGTGCTTGAAACTCGTGCTCGTACCGGCCTTTTCGAACCCCTCGTACTTCCTTTCATACTCGTACCCTTACTTTTGGTTCGATGCACGAGGGGTTGAAAAGGCCGGTACGAGTTTCCAAAATAAAAAATAAACATACATATTTTATGGGGTTTTATTGTTGTTTTTTAATGCATAATATTAGATTAAATAATTATTATTTTTAATTGGGCAAATTATTTTTGTTTAAAAATTTAATTCTTTGCAGATTTTTGGGCCTGGCAAGAAGTTGGGCGGTCTGATTTTGTTTACGCTCACGCTGGTGGTGATCACGTCGGCCATCTCGCTCCAATTGTTCTGTTATGTGCCAAATTTGGACAAATTCCGCACATTTCCCCAGGCATTCATGTCCATGTTTCAAATTATCACACAAGTTGGTCAATTTGATTAATATTTTAATTTTAATTTTAGCCAATTTGAAATTAATAAAAAAAATGTGAAAATATCATGCCAAAATCATTGGAAATAATTAATCAGACATGTCTTAAAAACCTTCTTCATCATGTTTTAAGCCTTCTAATCAGTGCCGTATTTTTCTAATCGTATTTTCCATTGATAAAATTGTTATTAATTTTAGGAGGGCTGGACGGATGTGGTCGTGGAAATCCTCCGTTCCACCAACGAGCATTGGGTGCCATTTGTGGCCATTTACTTTGTCGGTTACCACTTGTTCGTCACGCTGATTGTGCTCAGTTTGTTCGTCGCCGTCATTTTGGACAATTTGGAGATGGACGAGGAGTTGAAAAAGGTCAAGCAGCTCAAGGCCAGGGAAGAGGTATGTAAAAAATTCGAAAAAAACCTTTCAAAAATTTCAAATTTTTATTGTTTTTAAGACTACCAGCATGAGAACCCAGCTACCATGGCGATTAAGAATTTTTGAAAAATTTCCAACCAGGCCTCAAATGGTGGAGCTGAGAAAAGTGTATGTTAGGCTAAATATTGCAAATTAATTTTATTTATTTTGTTTAAAATAATTATTATTTTTATTTTTTTAGTTCTCGCGAATTTCCGTTGCCTAAGGTTCGCGACAGTTTCACGCGTCAGTTTTTTGAAGGAATTGCGAGTCGCTTTGCACGCGACAAAACCAACAATAACGACTTGTTGGCGGAAGATGCTGACAAGAAATTTGTGCTGGGAAAGCGCAAGTCGCCGATGCTAAATGCATTCCAAGTGCAGGCCCGCCAAGCTGGACAAATCACCTCCAAACGCACCCTGGGCGATTTGATCGAGTAAGTAGAAGAAAAAAAGATACATTTTTCACCCAAAAAACAACCGTAGGTTTGCTTTATTATCTTAAATACTTCAAAAATAACACAATTTTTTTTAAAAATATTTTTGTTATTGTGCAGGGATTCGAACAAGCAACGGTCATTGTTGACAGATTCCAGTCAACAAGTTGGAGGAGTGAGCAGCTGGATCCGAGCCGCAATAAGCGGGGCAACACGGAGGCGCAGGGAACAACAACATGCCTTGTACGTTTTGGTTACTGTTTTTTATTTTAAAAATTAATTCGTTAAAAATATTTTGAAATTATCATAAATCTTTTAAAAGTTTAGTCGCCAAATGCAAACACAGCCCCAACTTGCTGGTGACCATGTCAAGGAAAATGGAGATGTTCGACCGACGGACACGGCACCAAAAGATACGGGAGAGATCAAAACATCGCCAGAGGACACCATTGACATCAAGGCACTGCAGCGGAAACGGGCACAGGCCGAATTTACCAGGTTTATAATATTATAAAACGAGATTTTCAAGGAAAATTTCAAGGTTGCTAAATTCGGCTTAATTAGGCTAAAGGGTCTATACTACAATTTATTTTTTGAAATTTATTGTTAGAATTTTTTAAATGTATGTTTTATAAAACTACGAATTTTAATTTATATCAATTTTATTTATTAATATTTAAGCAATTAATTTAATTTTTTATTTTTTTAATTAATTTTAGGAACCGAATTGAAGAAGAAATGCGCGAGAACCATCCTTTCTTTGATTCGCCACTTTTTGCGGTTGGACGCGACTCGACACTGAGACGATGGTGTCTGAGGGTGGTGGAGGCAAAGTACAGTAGTTCAGCGGAAGGAGAAGCCGGACCGAACGGATCATTCCGAGGCCAACTTGGCGCTGCAACACAACAACAGCAGCAACAACAGCAAGGGAGACGGACAATCATATCGGTAAAATGATAAAAGTTGGGATACGGTATAGGTTAGATACGATATATGCAACTGTGTGTCCGTTAAAATAAATACCAACAAATATGATATGTTATGCCATATGCCACATACTAATGATAACCCTTTGTAATTAAATATTTTTTAATTAAAAAATAAACGGATATACGCAGATAAAAAATGAAGCACAAAATTAACACGGCCAATTGCAAGTATACAATATTCCGTCTTCCATTTTCATACAAATCAATAACACACATTGAAAAATGGAAAAATAATTTGTATTTCAAATTTTGACCATTATAAGACTAACATCACTAGGTAATCAATCGTGTTTGATCCCATTTCTATTGCTTATTTGCTGCTGTTTTGTTTCAGGCCCACAAGTACAAGCAGTTGCGCGCACTTTTCGGTCTGTTGACCTATTTGGACTGGACAATGGTGCTGGTCACTGCCTTCTCCTGTGCCTCAATGTTGTTCGAATCGCCGTGGCCAATCGGTGGCGACAACATGGTGTTTAGCAACCCATACTTAAAGGTCTGATTAATATTCGGTTCTTATTCCGATTCTTAATTATACCGATAAATACAACTTTTTAAAAACTGACAGACGGTAAAAAAACTAAATAACAGACGGTCCGAGCTGTATCTCCCCTTAAACACTACAGTTGGGAATCTAAAAATGTATTTTCCGTTTTCTGTGCGTCGCACACTTTGGAATAAAGTGGAAAATATTAAGATTAAATGCACGATTAAATTCAATTTAAATAAAAAATATATAATTCAATTTTATATCCTTTATAAATTAAAATACTTATCTAATTTACCTATTATTGTTATTAATATTTTGAAAAATATTTGTCATTTGTTCATTTTGCACTTTTAGGCCTGCGATTTTGTGTTTGTGCTGGCGATGACCTTTGAACTGGGACTGAAAATTGTTGCGCACGGCTTATTCTTCACGCCCAATGCGGTGGTGCGAGACGTGGGCGGATTTATGACGCTGTTCATTTATGCAAGTTCATGTTGGTATCTGATCTGGATGCCCGACCATGTCGAGCAGAACTCAGCTGCGCAACTGTTGATGATATGCAGGGCCATGGTTAAAAATATTAAAAAATGTAGAAAATTAAAAAATATTGGTTTATATCAGTTAAATGTGCTAAAAGATCAGTTAAACAATTAATAATTTAGAAGAAAAAGACAAAATGGGAGGATGGATATTTATTTTATATAATTGTATAAAATGTATTTTATAAAAGGGAAACAAAAATATTAAATAAAGTATACTTTTATTATATCGAAAGACTAACCATTTAAATATTACAAAATGTTAATTTACAATTAAATTTTGACAAAAAGTTGAATTTTATGAAGATAATAAAATAAAAATTATTTAAATATGAGCAAATAATATCATATATAATTTATAGAAATAAAATAATAATTAATTAATTAATATAATTTATATAAATAACTTTTAATATTAGCGTCCCCTGCGCATATACACTTTGGTGCCGCACATTCGCCGCGTTGTGGTGGAACTGTGCAAGGGGTTCCGCGAGATTCTGCTGGTCACCATTCTGCTCGTTCTGTTCATGTTTATGTTCGCCAGCTTTGGCCTACAAATTGTGGGAGGAAAGCTGGCGGCATGCAACGATGTGTCCGTGACGAGCAGAGTAAGAAGACCAATTACCTAATTAATTAATTAATTTAATAATAAAATTAAATATTTCATAACAAATTACTATATTATCCTCTATCACAAATATTTTTGTTTTCCCGTGTTCTTCATCTTGTTCGTATTCGCTTTAAATTTGCAACACTGTAAGAGGAATCTCAGGTTTCCCTTGTGTGCGGAATAAAATGACAAATAACAAAATGATTTGATTTCATTTTTAGTTAAATTTTGATTAAAATTATTTTAATTTATTAATTAAATTAAATAATTATTCATTATCAAAAATATATAATATACTTGATTAGTAAATTGATTATAAGATTTTCTCGTTCTATCAGTTATATATATTTTATTTGTTTTTAGAAAAATTGCACAGGACTTTTTGAAAACAAATTATTTGTCACCAGAATGGAGGTGTATGGCAAGGTGATTAAACGGACAAAACTTGCAAAAAATACTATATTTATTTTAAAAAAAACAACTACAGAATGACGATAGACTTCATCCAAAAATGCTTGTTCCACGCGTTTGGTCTGTATTATAACTATATTTATTTATTTATTTATTTATTGTTATTTTTAAATTTAATTTTATCAAAATTGTCAGGACCAATCCGCGCAACTTCAATTTTGATCACATCGGCAACGCCATGCTGGCTTTGTTTGAGACTTTGTCTTACAAAGGATGGAATGTGATCAGAGACATTCTCTGGGCTAGACAAGTGCGTAAACGTTGAATTTTAAAATTTAAACACAAAAATTCAAAACAAAATCTCAAAAATTATTTCAGGAAATAAACCCAAAATAACCAAAACAAAAAATTTCAGAAATCTATCATTTCAATAAAATACATCAGTAATATATTTCAAAAAAGTTTAATTTGAAAAAATTTATTTTTTCAAAAAAACAATTAAAATATTGAATCCAAAAATAAAATAAAAATCCAATATTTCGAGAAAATTTAATTTAATCCCAAAATAATTACAAAACCAAATCTCAATATTCAAAACCATTTCAAAAAGTGCCAATATTTCAGGGTCCCTGGGCTGTGTTGTTCATCCACGTGTACGTGTTTATCGGCTGCATGATCGGCTTGACACTGTTCGTTGATGTTGTAATAGCAAATTATATGGAAAACCGGGGCACCGCCCTGCTCACCGTTGACCAGAGACGGTGGCATGACCTTAAGGTAAAAATAAAATAAAAAATAAAAAAATAAAATATTTTAGGCACGTCTCAGAATGGCTCAGCCCTTACATGTCCCACCAAGGCCGGCGGAATCTGCAAAGCTCAGAAATAAGTACGATCTGCTGGAAATATCCGGAAACCAATAGATTTTTCTATAGATTTTTATTCTGATTTTTAAACCAACTAGTTATATATATGCTAATTTAAAAATTATTATTAAAAATTAATATTTGAACAAGATTTCTAATAAGAATTTTGTGGGATTTTTGGAATTTGACTGGAAGGAATAAATACTAAAACGGATTTGATTCTTTGTAGAGATTCACAAGGTCATTTTTATCTGTATTTTTTTTAAATTTTGATTTCAAAAACTCAAAAAATTTTAATGAAAATTTGTGATATTCAATTTTCTGTATAATTAAAAAAACAGAAAATTAGCCTCAATAATGCTAAACCGAAATCGTTTGATCTTTTACCGTCATGTTCAAATTTCAAAATGCTTTTAAATAATTAAATAACACAAATTTCAGTTTTTACGCGCTGTCAATGAGTCGCCTGTTCAAGCACTTCTACGCCATTTTGGTGGTGCTCAACTCGGCCACGTTGGCCGTGCCGTGGAGCGTGGAGGAGGAACAGGAGCGGCGCACGCTGTTGCTCGCATTCACCTCATTCTCCGCCATTTGCATTTGCCTTTTCGCTGTAAATTTTTTGGAAAAATTAAATTTTTATCTTAGATTAATGTAAAATTTGAAAATGCATAATTTTAGCTTGGTACATAAAGTTTTTAAGTAGATTTTCAAAAAAGACTATTTTTTGCTAATTAAAATCGGCCTGAATAATGGATTTTCGAAGGAATTTATAACGCTGGGTTTTTTACATATAGATAAGAAAATTTCGAAGTAAAAAACTTTTGTACCTATAAACAAAAATTGCAGTTTTTTCTAAAATTCGTTCAAGTTTAACCCATTTTCGCAGATCGAAATTCTGCTCAAAAGTGTTGCGTTTACTCCGCGCGGCTATTGGCAAAGTCGTCGGTCCCGGGTGGACTTGCTGATCACTTCGCTGGGCCTTTGCTGGGTGATCGCCCAGTTCGGCGTCACTGAGATTGCCCTTCCGATTGTGTCCGTTCCTCCCACCGACTTCCGTCGCTTGACTTACACCTTCGGCTACACCGTCGGCATTCTGCGCTTCTTCACAATTGCGGGCCGCAAATCCACGCTGAAGATGCTGATGCTTACCGTAGTTTGGTCTATGGTGAATTTTATTGTATTTTATATTGGATACGGTAACATTCGAATACCATTGGATCAAGCAAATAAATTCAATGAAGTGTAGCAATTTATTAAGAAATATTTATACATCAGTAGAGAGCTATGTCAGGAATAAAAGATTGATAGAAAGATTTTAATAAAACTAAATTTGTAAATCATCATAAAATGCAAATTTGCAAATATTAACTCATATATCACAAAAATAGAATTTCAAATTTCCTGGATTTGCAAAATATTTGATCAACACAATTGACCAAATTTGATGTAATTGAATAAATAATCTTATCGAGATTATAAATATTTCAATTGCCAGGTCCGTTCCGCGTTCATCATCGCCGCCATGTTCCTGTTGGTGCTGTTCTACGCATACACCGGCGTTATTCTGTTCGGCACTGTTCGCTATGGGCAGGCACTCTCCAAACATGTCAACTTTCGTTCTGGCAAACAAGCACTGATGGTCCTGTTCCGGAGCATCACCGGGGAAGACTGGAACGGTAATTTTACAAGAAATTTCAATAGCAGAGAATATGACAGTCGCAAAGTACCCAAAGAAAATTTGCATATTCAAAGAAGTACACTTTCGAGCATTGATATCTAATCCCAAAAATATAAATTAATTCAAAAACATCGCTTGACTTTAAGACATCATGCACGACTGTATGCGTTCCCCGCCCCATTGTTACTGGTCGCCCGGCCTGAGCTATTGGCAAACCGACTGCGGCAACTACGTGGCTGCCATCCTGTACTTCTGCTCCTTCTACCTGATCATCACCTACATCGTGCTGAATCTGCTCGTCGCCGTGATCATGGAGAACTTCTCGCTGTTTTATTCATCCGAGGAGGACGCTTTGCTCAGCTACGCGGACATCCGTAACTATCAACAAGTGATATAATTTTATTAAAATATTATATTTTAGTCCAATTATCTGAATTTACAATAGTTAAAGCCTACAGTATTCTTTTCCCTGTCAGTGTCTAATAATTACTGTAAAATAAAAGGTGTGGAATATGGTTGATCTGGAGCAGAAGCACGCTATCCCCGTTCGCCGAGTCAAATTCCTGCTCCGTCTTCTGAAGGGACGCTTGGAGGTGGACCCAAACAAAGATCGGCTTCTCTTTAAGCATATGGTATTAACATTAACTATCGGATACGGTAATGTACTACATTCAGTATATTGTAATGATGTACTATACTTTTTCCAAATAATTTTAAATAATTTTTATAGTGCCATGAAATGGAGCGCTTGAACAACGGCGAGGATGTTTCCTTCCACGACATTCTCAGGTAATCATTATACCTAGCCAAATTTTGTAAAAATCTTTATTATTATTATTATTATTATTATTGTGGAAAATATTTTTAAAAAGTTAAATTTAAATTAAATTACCTGAATAATTTTTTATTTGCCTTTTTAATTTATTATTTAAATTTAAACAATAAAATTTACTAATTTTTGATAACGGGAGGAGTGGTATGTCATTTGTTAAAAAATGCCACAATGGGCATTTGTTAAAAAAGTGCCAAATGAATTTTGGGTCATTTGTTAAAAAAAAGTGCCAAAATACGCACATAGCGAATATAAAATACGCGCATAGTTACCAACTTACCAATACTGATGTAACTAAAACGTCAAAAAAATAAATAAATTACATAAAAAATTTAAAAATAAATAGAAATTTTAATGGGGGAGGTAATTTTCAAAAAATTTAACTTATAAATCATGAACCTTGAGTCTGGCACGTCTTTAAAGACTGTATTCTTTTCAATATTTCCAATAGTCAAAATTTTCGAGAAGGCTGCTTTTTAGTTTCAAATTTTAATGATTTTCAAAAAATCTTTAAAATTCAAACGCCCATTGTGGCATTTTTTAACAAATGACCACGGGACCCAGCACCACGGGAGGGGTTAGAAAGTGCATAAACTACTAAAAGGGTACATCCAAATAAATCGCATACCTAATAATTTTATCCGATTTTTATTTTATTTAATTAATTGTTTTATCACAGCATGCTCTCCTATCGCAGTGTTGACATCAGAAAGTCGCTTCAACTTGAGGAATTGGTACAACGTGAAGAGCTCGAATATATGATTGAGGAGGAAGTCGCCAAACAAGTACTTATTTTAACTATTTCAACAAATTAATTTCTCAAAACTTCAGCTTTTAAAATGAGTCAAACTCCAATTTTTAAGTAAAATTTTGATGTTAAAATTTTGAAATAAAATATAATTTTGACCAAATTTAATATCCAAAATTTTGGAAAATAAAATAAAATAAACTAAATTTGAGGTCAAATTTGATCAAGTTTTAATCCAAAACTTTCCCAAAACTTAATTTTATTCAACTTCAAAAATTAATCAAATTTTTCCACAAATTTTAAGACCATACGATCTTGGCTGGAAAATTGTCTGCGGCGGATCAAGCAACAGCAGCAATTTGCAAAGTCACATGACCCGCAAAGTGCGGCCGAACTGCTTGCTACAACGGCGGCAAGCAGTCCAACCAGGTCAAGCGCAACAGCGACAGCAAATGCACTGCCAAAGGGGCGAAGTGAGGACGGAGGAAGCGGCGGGGCAACAGCAAACTTCGTCAAACAGACAAAACCGCAGGTATCGCTGCAACAGGTACTTATTAGTGATGAGTGAGAAAATCCGAGATTTGAGAGAACGAGACCGAGATTTGAGAGGAAAATTGAAAAAAGCGAGATTAATCTTGGATCTGATACAAATTGAGATCTCCTCACCAACAACAAGTAAAAATATGGCATTAAACGAAGCAAAAATATTGCAAAGAAGTAAATAGCACAAAAATTAAAAAATCAAAATTTGCAAAAAAACATGCAAATTAAATCAATTTGTTTAATTAATAAGCGAAAAATTACTTTAATATAAGGATATAGTTTTTAGCTTTCACTGGCGGAGATGTCGCGAAGGACGAACAAACGGCGCCGAAGTAGCAGCATTCCCGAACTTGTTGGGGTAATGCTCCAACCTTATTGGATAATCCAATCAATTCGAAATATTCAGTAGATGTTTCCGAATCAGATATTTATAGGATATTCGGTTTTAGATTGGTTGTCCTATCCAATTTCCTCGTTTTAAATTGATTTGAGTGTTTCTAAAACAATATTTTCAATGTTTCCGGGATCCTCGACATTTTTATACGATTACTCATAAATTTGAGTTACAATTTTAATTTGATTTATTCAAATAATTTCCAAAAGGAGGCCAAACGCTTTGTGTGGGGCGGTCGGCTGAAGTCGTTGCCGCGCGGCGGACGCACTCGCAATGGCACCGGGGGAAGTGCGACGATCAGCGAGGAGGGCGGCAACAACAAAGAAACGAACAATGACCGGCAACCGCCGCAACAGCCCGACAGACCGACCATTTCCATTGTAAGAATAAGAACATCGTTGACCATTATCATCACTACCGTATTCTTCTTTAGTACCTACTATTAATATTAATATGTCCCTCCAATAACACGCCTCGTTCGAAGGTTATTGAAAATAGTACGACTCCTATTTGTACATCTATCTAATAGTAGGAATTTATTGAAGGAATTATTCGAGGAATTTATTCTATGATTTTGTAGTTTTGATTATTTTTGGTTTTTATCAGGGTTGGATTTTCTCTCGCATTCTTGCCTTTTTTGAGCCTCTGGCCTCTCGTTTTTTGGCGCGAGAGGCATACACCCTTAAAGATTGAATCGCCGCACCGAAGGCGCAAAAAAGCTAGAGGTGTTCTGGAACCCAAATTTTGACCGGATCCGGAACAGGAATTCAAAAAATCCGGGAAGTTCTAGGTTCCGGAACCGGGACTTCCGGAACACCTCTAGTAAAAAGGTGTCCAAAATATAATGTCACTGGAAAATAGTACTCCCCTCTATTTGTTCTTCCCCTCCAATAAAAATAGAACTAAAAACTAAACTATTGAACTATCACAGCACTATTTTAAAACTATTCTAAAACTATTGAAGAAAAACATTATAGGTATCCCATTTTTTCGCTTTGCAGAAGCAAGAAAATTTAATTATATACATTCAAAAAAATTACACATCAAACAACGTCTGTACAAATAATAATTTACAAATTTTATGTGTCGGAACTGTCTGGAGCAATGTTGGCAATGGCAACTCAACAGCAACACTCGCCGATGCTGGACAAACGACCAAGTGTGACCATTCGAAACCATCCCGCGCGGTTGGAAGAAAAGGTAAAATTTAAAAAATATTTTTATTAGCTTTTTTGTAACCCTATGAATTATATGAACGGTATTTCAGCTAAGCACAAAAAGGCAAATTAAAGGCATAAAATTCAAATTTACAAAATTATTTTAGGGATATTTCGATGTTCCGGTGAACATCGAACATAAATGCGATATTATCGGAATGTGAATTAATTAAAATTCAGACCGAAATACCGCCACCGAGTCCGATGGGCAACCAACAGCAACGGTTGTCACCCACTTCCGTTTATATGATCCAACAACAACAACAACAGCAAAGGACGAACACGACGGAGCTGGAACAGGACACGATGTTGATGAGGCGACTCACCCAGCTTGAACCCATTGATCTCGGGTTCTTTGGAAAAGGTAAAAAACAAAACAATAACAAACAAAAGATAAAAAACAAAAATGATTTTTTTCAATTTTACCTTGGGGAAAACCCCCTTCGGTGAAGTAAGGAAAAATCGAAATAACGGAAAAAATTGGAAAAGGGAAAAAATTATTAAAAATTAGGTCTAATTTCTAAAGGGATGTAGGGGGAGGTGCATAGGAAATACGGCATAAAATTTCAGGAGGCCTACCTTCAAAGGGTCCACTCTCGGCCACATTGTCCGCTCCATACCGATTGCGAACCCAACAACCGATAAGTGTTGAGACTGTGAACGATTGGTGGAAAAACTACATCGATTAACCAAAAATTTATTTTTTGTTTTAATAATTAATTGTTGGAAAAGGTAGCTAAATCTTTTAAAAGATTAATCTTTTAAAGAAATTTAAAAAATTGTTGAATCTTTTAAAGTACACAATATTAAAAGATAATAGGATAATACTAATGACAATCAAATAAACAAACAAAAAATATAAGTAAAAAACGTTTAAAAAATAAAAACAGAAAAATAACACGAGGACAATAAAAAATAAAATAATGCAATACAAAGTATTAAAAAAGTTATTAGTTATTACTTAAAAATATTTTATTTATAATTTTTAAAAATTAAATAATATGATAAATTGTCAGAAAATAAAGGGCAAACCCCCAAAAGAGTCCGTTCACACCTTATCGTCAGAATATTTATTTACAGCAAGATGTATACAAGATGAAAAAGTGATTTTTAGAAGAATGATTTAATCGCAATATTAGCTATAGACAAATTATTCTACCCAATTTGGATTTTTGGGCTACAATTTGAAATTTTATTTTTATAAATTATTTGTTTTTCGAAAAATTTTACTTGTCTCCGAAAAAACGCTATTTTTCACTGAAATTTTGGTGTAAAAAAGAAAAGATTTCTGTATCATATAACAATATGAGAAAATAAAGAGATGAAGGGATCAAAGAACGAAAAAGGCGAAAACTGAATTTTGAAAGGACATCCATCGGCGGCGGATAATTTAAACCAACCAGCACAATGTTATTTTTCTAGCAAATGTACGGGTGTTAATTTTTTGTTATTTTTCAATTAAACAATTCTAACCATTTGGTGTTTCTTCAGTTCTTCACCCATTCTTTTGTATTTTGATTACCAGGGCAATTTTTCATTTCCCATATATAAGTTCGCTGTCAATTCATAATACAATTCAAAAATCCAAATTTTGAGGTAAAAATTGATTTATTTTTGGTACTAAATATATAAAATTTAAATTTCAATATTTAACCGTGCTAATTTTCATTTTTCTAATTTTTTTTCCTCGTCTCATCTTTTTATCTCCAATTAATTGGTTAATTTAATATACAAATTCCAAATATAAACTCCTACAAATTTACAGTATTTCACTAGATACAAAAAAACTTTTAAATATTATAAAATTAAATGAAAGAAAAGCACAAAATCTACAATTTATTATTTTTCATATTTTTCAACATAAAAATAGAAATTTCCAAACTTAAATTAGGAGTTTTCAGGTTTTCACCCCTCAAAAAAGCTTTATTTTATTACCTTATTACGGGCAGAGGTGAAAACGGGCTGGATTTTTGCCGGCCCGTCCTGGGTCTAAATTTTCTGGCCCGGCCCCGCCCCTTCCCAATAGGGGCCGGAAATTTTTGGCCCGGTCCGGGTCGGCCCCTTATAAAAATTAAATCATGTCAGAAATTTTTACTTTCTTCAAATTTTTTGTTTCTCTTTTTTATTTTCTTTATTTTCTTCTATTTTTTATTTTTGTATTTTTTTCCTTGCTTTGGCACAGGCCGGCCAGCCAGCCCCATCCGGCCCAGCCCGGCCCCTTCCCAATAGGGGCCGAAAATTTCCGGCCCGGCTCTTGGCCGGCCCGGGCCAGCCTCTTTTCACCTCTGATTACGGATACATTACCTATATGAAGTTTCAAAAGCGCATGTAATTAATAAGTTCAATCGTTTTAAAAAATAAAGTTTTAAATGGCCAATTCTTAAATGTTTTTGGCGGATGGAATTTAAGTGCTGTAGTTAAAATTGCGCAAAGATTAAAAACGGATCAATTATTTTTAAATGCCAAGTTGCCTAATCCAAAATCCAAATCAGAAGTCAGAGGTCAGAGCAATAGATCAAAATTTTTTTAATTAATTATAATTTCGATTTAAAAACATTTGTTGTTGTTGTTGTTGTTGATCAGTTTAACCATCATAATTTCATAATTTTTAATTATGATTATTTATTTACCTAATAATTGCTTCTTTTCAATTTTCCCATTATTCTCCCCTGCCCCCGTTCGCATTTTCCCGAATTTCCTCGACATTTGTTGTTTGTTCGTCGTCTCCCCACAAGAACAGTTTTCGTCGTCCGTCCCGTCGCTGTCACCGCAAGGTTCGCCGTCCTGCCCCGTCCTATCATTTGCTTATCATTTTATCGGCCCAAAAATTATCATTTTTATTATTTTTTGTCCCAAAAAATCACAAGGCATTGGTCCGATGCCCCGCGGGGAGGTGCTCCTTATCTGTCCATCCCTTTCTCGGATTATGATGTTTCTTCTTCGCAAAAACTGAACTCATTTTGGTCAAATGACATGGGCGGATCAGAAAGGGCATTTTTGAGGCAAGGCTTTTAAGGCCATGAAAAAATGGCCCAATTTCAGCAGAAGTTCATCATTCTTTTCATTCATCCGTTTTTTGTATTTTTTTCCGATTTTTTAAGGAGGGTTTGGGATCATTTTGTAAAAATCAAGTCCAGTCTGAGCCACCAACTGTGTATGAATGTTTTGAAAAAGGGATAACGCCAATTTGAAACAAAATAAAAAACAAAATAAAAATTTGATTTGAACAAATAATTCTCAAAAAATTCGCTAAGTTATGGTCAAAAACAGTTTGGCATTTTAAAAATTCAAACTTTCCAAAATCTACTTCCAGCTTGCAGTATTCAAAATTCCAATTGCAAATAATGGAACGCACTTTTGTTTGCATAAAGCCTGAATCCGTTCGACGTGGTTTGGTTGGCCGAATCATTGAACGTTTCGAAGCGAATGGGTTTGAGCTGGTCGCGATGAAAATGGTATTTTATTCATGCGTTATTTTTGAATTTTTGGCATTTTATCAAAAATCTATTTTCAAAGATTTACGCCTCGAAAAAGCAGTCCATCGAACACTACATTGCTTGCAAGGACCAACCTTTCTTCCCAAAAGTGATCAACTATATGACCTCGGGCCCAGTGGTTGCCATGATTTGGGAAGGTGAAAATTTTCTGAAAAAAATGAACAAATGATTGACTTTAGGTGTCGATGTGGTCAAAAAGATTCGACAAATTTTGGGCGCCAATCCCCAAAAAATCCCGTGGCCTGGCACAATCCGCTATGAATTCAAGGTAAAAAAAATGTAGTTTAAAATATATATATTTTTTAAAATTTTGCAAAAATTTTAGAATAACAGCGATGTGGGCAAGTACCACGACACGGTGTGCCACGGGTCCGATTGTGCGGAGGATGCGCAGCGCGAGATTGCCATTTGGTTCGCACGCGATGAGGTACCACCGCCATTCAGAATTCAGGGCTAATACGACCAATTTGATGGAGCAGTACATGTCGAACAACACCCATTTTTACATTTTATTGGCACATATCCAATTTATAAGCATTTTTTGCAAATTTTTACAAAAAAAAGAAACTGTGGGGGATTCGATAAAGCTCTATAGCCTATAAGAAATTGTGGTCTAACATATTTTTGATTAAACATATTGAAAAAGACACCTACTATTTGAAATTTGAATTTGAACCCAAAAATTGTTGCAGATTGGATGTGTGTTCTTTTTTGTACATATTTACATATGCGTTGATTTTTATTGATTTTCACAGTTTCGATTTGATCATTTTCACACATCGGTATGTACATATAGTTTTGACATTTTTAAATTTATCGTTATGAGATTAAAATAAAAATTAATTGTTAATTTATTTAAAAATAGCAAGCTGTTAGTTGAATTTTTTGGAACATTATATAAAATTATTTCAAATCTACCAGAAATTACAGTAACCACAATTTAATATATTATTTAAAAAGTTAAAAACTCACAAAAAAGATACGATAATTTAAGATGATTTTTACTAAAATGTATAAATTCAAAAAAATTCTCCTGGAATTTAAAATCAGTGATGTCACTTTGACAATTTGGTCGTACCCCCAAAAATACGATGTGTGTTACATATGTTACATAACATACATGCAATAGTATCAATATCTATGGATATAATTTATAATTCCAAAAATATAACCTGCCCCCCCCATATTATGATATGAAAAGTCGCATGGTAAATATAAATAGGTATTGCATGTATGTTATGTATGCAATATTTCTAGGGCATTGTATCAGATGATATGGTAATATTAATAAGTGCAACAATGGTCGACTAATCAAATTGAACAATCTTTTCAGATTTTGGATGGTATTTGTAACCAAAAATATCAGTGCCAATTATTATTTTTGTTCAAATACAATTAAATGATCAAATTATTATTATTATTTTTTAGCCTAAAATATTTTCATTGATTTTTATATTACATTTATATACCTTATAATTGATTTTATAAAAATATTGTAAATAAAATTTTAAAATTTTTTATAATAAAATAAGAGATACCAAATGACATTTGATATTGATTTTAATTCTCATTTAAATATGTTAGAATTTTGAAGAAAAAAAAACATTTTTTATTTATGCAATTTTTCCCTACTTAACTAGGTAATAAAAAAATCATTTTTCAATTTTCTAAATATTATTCAAATCATTTTCAACTTTTCTATAATTCTTATTTTATGTTTTACTGTTTAGATATTTTTAAAATATGTTCCAAAATGCGACAATTTATTTTTTCCTCTTTCTGCTGGCTTGGCCTATTGATTTTGGTAAAAATATTTTTCACACTTTTTTGGTATTAAAACGATATAATAACTTCTTTGACTATATATCTATATTATCAATATTATACCAATTATAAAATAAGATTCTAAATCATTTCCTCAAAAAAGTCTCCCGAGTGAGATATTTATTGTTCATCAACAACCTCAAGAAAAGGAATTTTTTACCTATATTTCTGTCCAAAAATTCTTGTTAAAATTTTCAAAATTAAATGAATTTTGGGAATAATTAGTAAAAAATTTCCAATTTTTCAATCAAAGATGGAAAGAGTTGAGTATTTTTAGAGGAGGGAGGGGGGATTTTAGAGAGTTTTTTTATAGGAAATACAGTAATAATAAATTGAGGATAGCAACAGTTTAAAATCATATTTTTGGCAAAAAAACTTTGCTACCGATTTAATAAAATAATAATAATTCTAATTTTTACATTCATTTTGAAAATTATTAATGTTTTTACATTTCAAAATTTTTGCTGATTGTAAACTAAAGAAATTTAAATAGTAAAATTAGTAAAAAATAAATATTAAATAACTTTCTAACATAATATTTAAAAATATAGCTTATTATTTAATTTCACATTATTTTTACCATTTTTCCCGATTTTAGTGCAAATGTCGCACAGTGCCCATAATAACGATGTAAATTTCTTTGTCGAAGTTGACAACCAACATAAGGTCGTGGAATCCGTGTTGGCCCAAATGAAATGCAAAGAAATTATGTCGAAAAACACCACCGATGAAAGCATACCGGATGCCACCAATGAAACGGTGGAATTTTGTGGAATTTTTGAAATGGCGAAATTGCGATTGGAAAGCATTTTGAAGCGAAGGGACGAACTGATGGACACGGAAATT
>JAQIYK010000002.1:0-38587 GCA_034700465.1 Rotylenchus robustus
AGCCGGAACATAAGCAGAACAACAACAACAAAGTTGGAGTAAGTCCGGGAAGTCGGGAAAAATGTTGTCGGATATACAGGAGAAGTCGCGTATCCGACATAATGTCCGATACCTAACATCAGATCCGTTCGAACAACCCTAACATCCGCACTTCAAAAATGGACTTGGCCGAACTTAGAAAAGCATGTTTTTGGGTGGTAGGGCGTTAAAAAATAGTGCCATTATGGGTGTTTAAAAAATAAAGTCACTATGGCCAAACATGTCCAAAATCATTATGGCCAACATGTCCTAGTCCTAACATGTCCTAACATAGGTTGGTTTTGATTTTTTCACCAAACCAATGATCAAATGGATTCTCCAGCCTGTTTTGTACTTTGTACCCGTGGCCAAAAGATTGTATGTTTGGAGTATGGCCAAAAAATTATCCGAGCGTTTTTTCGATGTTTGGCATGACTTACTTGTGATGTTCGGATCATTTTTGGCCATGTTTCAAACATTTAAATGTTCTGATTTTCTGGAGAATCCACCTCGATTTCGAACATAGATTTGGCAAAAACCGATTTTGAAATCTCTATGTTTGTTTGGACATGTTTGGTCATAATGGCACTATTTTCAAAAATTATTTTAAATTTTTGCATATAACTTTTTGATGTTTGTCAAACCACTATAAAGCTCAAAATTATTACAGTACTACAAATGAAAAAACTTAAGTCTAATGTAAGTACAGAGCATGGCTTTGGTAAAAATTTCAAAAATTTTTGGAAGTTTCAATTTTTACAAATCCAAAGAGGGTCTTTTTTACAAATCTGTATAGGGGTCAATAACATTTTTGACTTTTTTTCAGAACCCTTTGGTACCGTTTGTGTCGGCGATTCGGCGCTCGCCTCCCAGCGACAAAAGGCCCATTCCTTTGCATCGACCCGCTCCATTGATCTCGCCAAGGTAAGGATACTGTATATTGATCAAAATTTAAGCAAAAAAATACTGTAAAAATTGAATTATATTTTGATACTGTAGTCAGATTTTCGATAAGTTCGATACTGTAGTGTCAACGAAATCTGACGGGGTGAAGCGACTTCCTAAAGAGTACAGTATGCTCTACCTTTACAGTATCTCACCTCTACAGTATGCCGCTCCCTCCTCTGTTCCTTTTATTTACTTTAATACTATTCCCTCCCTACAGTATCTCTTTTCTATCGTATCTCTTTCTACAGTATTCTATTTTCCACTTTCTCTCTACAGTAACCCATTCTCTACCCCTGTTTTTTGTTACTGTATCTGTCTCGCTACCGTACTCCAAATTTACAGTGATGCTGACGAGATGGA
This sequence comes from Rotylenchus robustus, assembly GCA_034700465.1. NCBI lineage: Eukaryota > Metazoa > Nematoda > Chromadorea > Rhabditida > Hoplolaimidae > Rotylenchus > Rotylenchus robustus. The sequence continues at coordinate 1,327 of JAQIYK010000002.1, forward strand.
GCGCCTGCGATGGGCGCTGGAGCGCCACCTCGAGAAATACTTGGAAAACAGTGGAAGTGACCAGCCGCAGCAGCAGCAGAACAGTACCTCCTCACTGACCGCGTTGATGCTGACCCGGAGCAGACAGGTATACTGTAGAAAAAGGTTGTTGTAAAAGTTACAAAAATTGATTGGTGTACTGTAACTTAGATTTTCTCGTCCGTTAAAGCATCCAATTTTTACATTTTATTGCGTTTTTCATCCAACAACAATATTTTGCTTACAGTAACCCGCCTCCCTCTTTCTATTGCACCATACTGTAACCTACTACAGTAGCTTTTACAGTAACACCAACTTGCAGTATTTTTTACAGTACCTTTACAGTATTTCAACCCCTTATAGTATCCTTTACAGTAGCTCTACTTTTTATAGACCCCTAAGCAGTAACTCCTACTTTAAAGTATCCTTTACAGCATTTATACCTTCTTCTCTGTTTACAGTATTCCGTACATTTTACAGTAACCCGATTTTTACCCTTTTTTACAGTATGCCACTCTTTTCAGGAACTGAGCCCGGTGAGTCGGTTCGCCAAGTCGGTGCGCGACGTGGACATGCCCAACCATTGCCATCTGTTCGCCGCCTGTCTGGTCGAGGTGCGTCGCGTTCAGTCCGAGCAGTGCCATGCGTCTCCGTCCATGGATACGGGCCGTCTGGTGCCCGGACCGCCCCGGTATACTGTCACCATACAGTAACTCTGACAGTTACAGTAAACCCCTTACGCGTTTACAGTAGACGCTTTGGGCGGTGCAACGCGCGTCTGCTGCCCTTGTTCGAGGTATGAGAAGAAGAAAAATAAATATTAAAAAATATATTAAAAAATACATTCTATTTTCGAGATTAAATTTCGATTTCGCTCTCTTAATTTTGGCGCCATTTGTGCCATTCAAAAATATGGGGTACGGTAGTTTGTAATGTGTCTTTAAAATACATTTTTCAAAAATACTGTATCTTTCTGTTGAGATTGTTTCAAAACTACGATAGTTCAACTACAGTAGCTTAAAAACTACGATAGCTTATAATTATGGCTTTTGTAGCGAGCGGACTCCGCGCGCGCGGAATTGGAGCGCGGAGCGGAACAGTGTCTGGCGGGAGCAGTGAGCAACGGCACAGCTCGGGCGAAGGTCGGTTACAAATTCGAAGAGTACGGTGTTTCATGTTTACGTAACTACGGTATTCTCTTTTTGTGGATACGGTAGTTTAGTTTGTAACTACCGTATTTTGTTTTGTTCAGACCGACTGTCCGCCCGATTGGCCCGTCTTGCCGCCCCTCAATTTCCGACTGGAATGTCCTGAACGCGTGTCGTTGCTGCACCAACACTGCAAAAAGTTGGGCCGATGCTGCGAAACGCTGGAAAGGTACGGTATCTGGTAGTACGGTATTGAGTATGCGTCAGTGGTCGGGCGGGGTACGGTATCAGTGGGTTAAATATATTGTCCAAGTTTTTTTTATACTATTGGGCACTCTATCGAGCTAGTAGAAGTCTACCGAGGACATCAGGGACCCCTACGGTACTGTATCATATCAGATTTGTACGGTATTGACTATAAAATATACATATGGAATCCAATACGGTATGAAAGAAGTTTGAATTTTTAATCTTACGGTATTGGTTACTGTATCGAAGATTGTACGGTATTGGCTAGAGTACCGTAAGTGAATTATTTGGGTACAGTTGGCATGGCATTGAGGATCACTATGATATCAGGTACAGGGTTGGATTTTTCAAAAATTTCCAACAAAAATGTCAAATTTTCGCTTTTTTAAGCTGCCAGAGGCGGGTGGACGGTTCCGGGCTGGCCAGACGCGTGCGGCTGGAAGAGGAAAAGCTGGCCATCCGGTCAGAGCAGTGCCAAGTGCAAGCGCATGAAATGTTCCGAGTACTCAGGGGCAAGCATTTTGGCGATATGTTTAAGAAAAAATTATAATTAAAAATTACGGTATCAGTCCGATCTGAAAAAGGTACAGTATCAATGTTTTAAGAATTCAAAATGTTATTTTAAATTCAAAGGATACTGTATTTGTATTTTAAAATTCAAAATGTACTGTATTCTAGTTCTTTTTTACTCCAAAAATACAGTATCCTTCCAAATTCAAAAGTGTCACTGCTTTTTGGAGTACGGTATCAACAATATGATCCGACAATAAACACGGACATGGTTGATACAGCACTACCCAAGTACCGTATCGGTTCGTCCAACAAAAACAAATGTTGCCAATTTTTGGCAAAGGATATAGTACAAAAAAATTTAAGATTTTTGATAATTTTTCGAAACCTGAAAATTTAAAATTTAAAGCTTTTTTAATTTTTTTTAATTTTTTGTTTAGAAAAACGGCGAAAGGACGAGGAACTGCTGGGGGCGAAGCGAAGGCAAACGACGACGATGTTGAGGAGGACGAAGCGGAGACGGGCGATGAAGCTGAGAAGAAGGGCACTGCTGTAGGGATCTCTCCCCACCGCCGAGGGGGACAACGATGCTCGAGAGTTGAGAAACCCGACCAATTAAAGTCGAGAGTCCTGAATTTAGACCGAAGTCGAGAAGTTCGACCAAAACAAAATGAGAGTCTAAACTACCGTATTCCGCTAGTACTACCATAATCCGATAGTACTACCGTATTCCGATAGTTCCGGTTTCCCCCCCCCCCGGGGTAGAATTTTTCAATACCCTCCGTAGAAGGGGGGGGGGAGATTTAGTTAGAGAGAGGAGGGGGTAGATTTAGAGGAAATACGGTATGTCTAGAGTCTCGACTAACCGGAATATCTCAACAAGATGCTCGAATTAGCCAGTCGAGAGCCGACTTATTAGCGAAGCTTAAACACAGGGGTGAGCCGAAATTTCGGTTTTCGTTTCCGGTTTTTCGAAGTTTTGGCTCAGCCCTGGGTCTTAAGTCAATATAAAATGAGAATCTAGTCTTGACTAAAACGAAAATAGGTTATCCGAATGTGTCGGATATCCGCAAATCCGATATTTGTCAGATATCCTAATAAGTCTCCAATCGGATATCTGATCCGGTTCCGATCTCCACCTCTTTTCTCGGGCTCAATTCTCGACTTCTCGGCCCTCCATCCCTCGATTTCCTCCCTACTCTCGAGCATCAAAAAACTTTCCCTCGGTCAAATTCAATTTTTTAATTATTATTATTTTTGCAATTTCCAAATGCCTAATAAAATAAATTAAATTTGAAAAGACATTAACAAACATATTTTTCTCCTCAAAATAAATAACAATCGATTGGTTTGGGGGGGGGACATGGGACAACAACAACAGCAGTTTTTGTTTTTACCCAATAAAATTTGTGAGAAAAATGAGATAAGCAAGGAGAAGCTGCTGAAATGTGAAAATGGATCCACCACCTCAAACCCCTCCTTCATTCTTCATTCACTTTCTTTGTCCGCGCCTCTCAAAAACATTTTTATGGTATTTAAAAGTGTTTTTTTCCTTTTGCAACAAGGATACTGTAGAGCTGTAGACCACTGTAAGATTGCTGGATTACTGTATTGTTGTGTTGGGTGTCGGATTATTGTCGCGCCGAAGCTAAATAAGTGTTTATGCCACCTTAGGGTGGATTTAGACTATTGGCCACTAATGGGTTATTAAAAAATAATAACCTTAAATTTTTTTATGTCACCACCCAACTTTCCCTTTTTGGACCCCCAAAATGTTGACAGGCAGTTCTCGATTCTCGGTCCCCTTTATTCATTCATCAAAGGCTGTTTTGGCCCCCCTCCCTCCCGCCCGGTTGTTTGCGCACTAAAATGAGTTGGGGTGGGGGGGGGGTACCTCTTCCCGCCCCTTCACTCCAACCCCAACCTCCCCTACCCAATCCATCTTGTCACCAAAAACACTTCTTCAGAACTAACACCTCCAACTCCCCACCAGCCCAACCCCCACTGAACACCAATCTCGCCAATTTCCAACAACAATTTGTCGATTTTTTGTTCCTCACCCTTCCGCACCACCTCAAAAAGACCAATTTCCTTCATTTTTCCCATTTTTTAATTCTTATTTCATCATCGACAACATTCTCGCGATTGATTGCTTCGGTCATGTTCAAACAAACATTATTTTCTCTTATAATTTGTTGTTGACTTGGATAGGGCTAGAGGGGGAGGGGAGGTTGGTTTCAAAAATTTCTGGAACGGGGAATCCCTCAGGGTTGGATTTTTCTAAAATTATTTATAAATTGATAAAAATCTCTAAATTATGTGATTTCTTGAAAATCCTAAGCTTAGGTCCTCTTATTAGAAGTTTTGTAATGCAATGTATTTTTAACTTCTACTTTACTGTACTTTTTATTTTAGGGCGCTGATTAACATTTTATAAATTTGTAAATAACACTTCGCCAGAGAATAAAAAAATAAATTTGCGATCGAAAATTGGAATAAAATTGTAAATGGCCGCAACTGTGAAAAATGGCGGAAGCGCAACTGCAACACAACCAGCGGATGTGAAAAAGGAAAATGGCGCTGAAGTTAGTAGGCAAGTTTGAACAATCATTAGATCAAAAAATTACAATTTTTTAAATAGACTTGAATTTTTTGCAAAAATGTCATTTTTCATTTTGATTATTAGCTATGATTAATAAGCGAAACATCAGCTAATTTTTTAGACAAAAAAGGCAGCGATTTTTGGGCAAAAGAATATTAACAAATTTCTGGGGATTTTTTGGGCAGGTCTAAACCTAAATTTCCAACATTTAACTACTTACTAAACAGACTAGACTAGACTGTTACAGTTATAATTAATAAAGTAATATTATAACATGTTATTTATTCTAATCCCATAACTTAAGGTACCTGAACCTAACATTTTTGTTATATAATTGTTTAAAATCATTTTCGTGTTAATTTTTAGTGGTGCTGGTGATGCCGAAAATAAGCGCGATGGCGAACGCGTATTGGCTTACGCGCTTCCGGTGCGCCGGGTGAAGAATGCGCGAATCGGACGGACCAGTTGCCTGGGCCTGGACGACTTCGACGGGCGGCTCAGCTATGGCGCAACGCGCCGCAGGGCCGGCGCGGTCAACCCGTTCACCGGATGTGCGGGTGGTAGCGCTACGGAACGGCGCAAAAAAGGTTTGGATGAAAAATTGGATAAATAAATTAATAAACATATTACATTAGGCTCAAAAACTTTTACATCTACGCCTCAAAAAATCAAATAAAAGATATATAAATCGAGATTTTAAAAAATCGAGGATGGAAAATTTTATGTTGCAGTTGATTTGACTGAAGTGCTCGAAGTCCGGCAAGGTTATCGCACTGATGGATTGCATCGGGCAGCCCGGGAATACAAATTTCAGCGGATGGCTCCAGTAAAAATTTTTCTAATTTTTGACCAGTTTATCAAGTTGTACCTTAGAAATATGGCAATATGTATTTCCTCTAATTTTTAAGGCTTATAGAGGTGTATTAAAAAATTGAACTTGATCGTTAATTGAAAGACAGAAATAGATTACCTCAGGCCCGTAGCTAGGGGGGAATTCCCCCTCCGAAATGCCAAAAATTGAAAATTTTAGGCCTATACAACCCTAAGAATCGATTTTTTCAAAAAATTCTCAGTCATCCCCCCCAACCCCTAGGCTAGTTACGGGCCTGGGTTACCTTAAATAAATTGCAAAACTTTATTCGAAATGAAACACTTTACAGGAAGAGCGATGCTTCTCCATCATATTCAAGGTTGGGAATACTTGATAATTAAATATCCAAACTTTTTATCCAAAATCCAAACCTTAAATTAATTAAATCATTTTTCCATGCACCTCCGCATTTTTGCAGCACCCCCGTTTTGTGTGCAAGTCCCTCGATTTTGTGGCCGTCGACTTGGAGCAGACATTGAGCTGGCTGAACGCATTGCGTGGCTTTTTGTCCACTGTCCAGAGAAGTGGTGGCGCAATCAGCTTCAACGAGAAGCAGTGGCTGCTTCAAAACTTTCGCCAAGCCGACTTGGACCGCAACGGTATGTTGTCAATTATTCGGTCAAAACCATTTTTAAGCCAAAAACGCAATTTTAGACCTTTTTGAGCTATTAACTAAATTCAACGACATATGTATATGTTATATGTCACAATTATTAATATTATTTAATCTTTTTTTAAAGGTGAAATTACCTTTGGTGAACTATGGAAATTGCTGAAACGATTAAACCTGCACCTCAGTGAACAATACGCCAACGCACTATTCAAGGTTCTACTTGATTGTTCTTCCAATAAATCGATTTTTTCTAGAAAGCCTAAGCTTGAGAGTTTGTTTTTACAACAAAAAAATACAAAAAAATTCCAACATTTACATAGGTATTGTGTATTTTTAAGTTTTATTTTTTTAATCTGAATTTTTGTTTGGTAATAACAAATTTGGTAATTTTTGAAAGGCTTTTCGCGATTTTTCGTTTAAAATCCATCTGTTTGATAGGAAAGTGTGGAAAGAAGTGGCAAGCCGCGTAATGCCCTAAACGAGGCCGAGTTTTTGCGTCTGTTCAGTGTGCTCACTGACTTGCCCGAGTACCGATGTGCGCTGAGATTGGCCAGCCCGGACGGCAACGACTTTCTGGACGCTGCCGCACTGCAAAACTTCCTCACCGAAGAACAACAGGTTGGGGGAGTCCTAAAACAATTTTTTGAAATTTATAAATTTCGCTTAAAAAGTGTTGTAGTTCCTTTACTAAATTTTATGAAAAACTCCAGAATTTAATTTTGATACAAAATGGCTAGAAACCTCTATTACTTTTCGTTCAAAAATGTAATTTTGATATAAACCAAAAAATTCCTACCCAAAAGAAACGTTATTTTTCTTCGAATTTTCTTCAATGAATATTAATGTTCATTGGTCTAAAAATTATTCATTGATCAATCCCTCTGTTCACAGTTCAAAAACATTGACCTGAAGAAGGCGGAGGCGATCATTGACTTCTGCGAGCCGGGAGCTGGTGGGGACAGCAACAACAACACGGAGAAGGGAAAGAAAGTTCTGACCATCAACGGTTAGTGATGTCATATTTAAATTTATTTAGATTTTTAAGCACTAATATATTTAAAAAAAATAATTTTAATTTTCTAAATTTACAAAAGAAATTTTTTAACGATAGAATTTTTTAACTATACGCTTCAGGCTTCCGCCGACTGCTCCAGTCCCGTTGGGGCAACATCCTCAGGGAGGGCCACGAGGCAATCTTCCAGGACATGGAGCAGCCCCTCCAGCACTACTACATCAACAGCAGCCACAACACATACCTCACCGGCCTTCAAGTGCATGGCAATGCCACCGTGGAGGTTGTTGTTGTTATTGTAACCAATGTTCTTTTTTACATTAAGTGTGAGACTGGGCCTTAAAAATAAGTTATAAACCAATCTAGAGGGTGATATCGATATCAAATATTTAATAAAATAAATGCAAAATGATCAATTCTAAAAATTCTATACTTATTTATGAGTTCTTTTTGCTAACTTGGTACTGATGAACAAACTTAAATTTAATGTTAAGTTTTTGGTGAAAAAAATTCGGGACTCAAGTTTAGTTGTTTATTTTCTGGCATACAACTTCATTATTTAAGGGCTACATTTCTGCACTGCGCAAGGGTTCAAGACTGTTGGAGTGTAAGTGATCAATGTTTAAGTTTTCATAAACTTTTTGGTCTTATCATTCAGTGGACGTGTTTGACGGAGAGCACGGGGAACCGCAGATCACGCACAAGCGCACATTCATCGGGGCGATCAGTCTGCGCAACGTGCTGAAGTGCATCAACAACTACGCCTTCCAGCAAAACCCCTACCCTGTGATCCGTAAGTCGTCCTTCAGCAAAAATAATAATAAATACATTTGGAAAAATTAAAAAAAAAAAACTCAAAATATTTAACATTTACACATCAATGAATTTGTAAAATTTGTCCGGGATTGGTTTTTTATATTTTCAAAAAAAATTTTGAAAATAATTATTTTTTGAGTTAGTTCTTTACTTAAAATTACATAAAATATGGCAACATGTAAATTATGAAATTCCTAATGTAACTTCTTTTTTAGTTACTATCGAGAACCACGTGGGCACAGTACAACAACGCATAATGGCCGACATTTTCCAAGAGGTACTAAAAAAATTCTATGTATGTATAACATCTTGAAAACCTTGAGTTTTTAAAGAATAAAATTTTTAAATTGTATCCTTTTTGACGCATTTTTCAATCCAAACTTTATTGGAATTTTAATTTTAAATAAAAATCCAAACTTTTTTATGAATTTTGTAGAGACATTTCAAGCTTTTTTCCCCTGCAGATCCTTGGTGACCATCTGTTTGTGCCGCCCGACGATTTCCACACCAAACCGTTGCCATCCCCCGCCCAACTGAAAAAGAAAGTGATGTTGAGGGGCAAAAGCACGGTTGGAGGAGGTGCTGGAACAAATGATTTGCCGGCGGTGGACGAAGAGCAGGAGGAGGGCACCAGCCCCAGCAAACAGCCCCAACTTCCGGTGGATCCAAAGTAAATTTTTATTTAAAAAAAGAAAATTTTACTTAAAAATTGAACGAAAATTTAACTTATAAATATCAAAATTCGAAAATAAGTTTTTTAAATGGAATTTTGAGAGGCAAAAATTATAACATTTTTATTGTTTTTTACACTTTAATCGAAAGTTGGCAATGTTATTAAATATATTTATGAAAATTTATCTGCAGAATTCTCTCTGAACATTTTTTTATCCGCAGAATTCTCTCTTTGTTTGGATTACAATATTTCATATTTTACAATCTTTATTACCCCAATTTTACGTACAAGAATGATTCGGTAAATCGGTAAATTCTTTAGGTTCGGCAGACTGATTGCATTTCCATCGGTGAAGCTCACGCCAAACAACCTCTACTATGACATCAAAAATCGTAACGTTTTTTGAATCAAACAAATAAAAAAGCAACAATTAAAAAAATACAAATTTAAATATTAAATTTTTATAAAAAAAATAAAACCTGATCTCTTTTACGAAAAAGATTTTTATTGTTTTTATGATTTAGATTTTTAATCATTTAAAAATATTAGTTTAAATCTAATATACATAAATCCTTTTAAGATCCGACAAATGGAAGTCCGTCGGTCAGCGAGCGAAAAGTGCAGACATATTTAGGTTAATTATTATTTATCTTTGAATCTCTAGTCATTATTATTTAAAAGTTGTTTGTACAATGATGATAAACATTCATTTTAGAAGCCAATGCTCCACTCGCCGCCTATACATCCACCCGTGTTGTGAAGAGTTTTCCCAGCGGGATACGCCAGGACTCCAGCAACATGGATCCGATGCCTTCGGCAAGTTAACTTTTTGCCATTTTCAAAAAACCAAAAATAGAATATTTTTCTGAAAATTTTTACCCAAACCCAAAAGTGCCTAATACCAAAAATATATAAAAATAACTAAAAAATCGCCGTTTTTTTAAAAGGAATCGCTTTTTTACCACTCAAAAATTATTATTATTTAGGTCCAAAAAATCGAAAAAAACAAACAGAAAACAATTTTAATAAAACTATATAAAAATTACAAATTTTGTAATTGGCGTGGGTTTTTTAGTGGATCAGCGGAATCCAATCGGTGGCGATGAACTTTCAAACGTGTGACGAGGAACTGGACCTGAACACGGGCTTCTTCTCCATCAACGGCAACACTGGGTATGTGCTGAAGTCGGAGGTGCTCCGCGACGGAAGAGGTCAATTCGACAATAAATTCAACAAAAATTGCAGAAGAAACAATTGCAGATCCGAGACATGCCGTTACAGTGAAGACAACCTTGGAAATCGCAGTTTGTTGATTTTTTAATTGAGAAAAAATGAAAATAAGGCTGTTAATAATTGTCTAATTACTAATTATAGACATTTTTTATTGAAATCCAAATTTTGTATTTTTTTGTAAGATCCCGATCTCGGCCAAATCTATTTTCTAGTGCCAAATCACGATCAGTTTTTTAGTATTTTTATTGTTAGATTATTTGTGCCCAATACCTTCCAAAATCGGAGCCCGGCAGCAGCTCCTCAATCATTGACCCGTATGTATGCGTTCAAATGTTCGGTGTTCTAAAGGACGAACGGAAAGCGCACACTCGCGCAGTGCGCAACAACGGGTTCGGTTTAATTATATTTTATTCAAATTTGATATTTTGGATTCGTATCAATATCTATAAAGAAAAAATTATTTCTCAAAAAGCTAAAAATTGAAAATTATCAAAAAAACACCCAGGTCAAATCGGAAATCAAGATTCAGATCAGGATCTAGAATTTCTCAAATCTCAATTCCTATTTTTCGATTTGTTCCAATTGGATTATGAATGTATTGAACTTGCTCCAATTCTTGTACAGGTTTAACCCGGTGTGGAATGAAACGTTCCATTTCCCGCTGTGCTGTCCTGAGCTAGCCGTGTTACGTGTTTGCGTGAAGGATTTCGACAGGACAAGCAGCGACGAGTTTGTCGGCGAGTTTTCGGTGCCCGTCAACAGCATCAGGCCAGGTAGACACTCACTCACGTTACACAATTTTGGGTCAGAAAAAGGGTATTATTTTCAACAAAAATTGTGTATTCAACATTTTAAACAATTATCTTCTACGATAAGCTTAAAACAGAAATTAACCGTTTATTTTAGGTAATAATTTCTAATGGGTTTTGTGACTAAAACTAAATCCTGAAATTAGATCATTTACAAATTTCGCTTTTTCTGTTAAAATTTTATCGATCAATTTTCGCCATTGCTATATGACTTATTTCTGAAGGATATTCCCATGTGCGGCTGAACACCGGAGTACACCACACGCCGGACGAGGCAGCTTCAATATTTGTTAGAATAGCATTTTCGTGATGAAAATTACCATTTTGAACCTTAAAGATGTAAGATGTACAGTATAAACTGAAAATTTGCATATTTTGCTTTTATCGACGAATTTGCGAATCGTATCAATATTGATAAACTACCTATATTAATATTAGAAGCAAACTTTAATTTTTAAATTTTTGTAAAAAAAGGATTGGCTTTGCAAAATGCGGACCCAACTAGATAATTAATTACTAACAAAAAATAATTCTTTATGTTAGATGGCAAATTCTCATCGCCCGTTTTGCAGCACTCTTATCAACTTTGTTGTCGTAACTCGTAAACAACAAACTCCCCTCCCCCCATTTCATCGCAATTCTTTAAGCGTAAAAGGAATTAATTTTATCAACTCAATAGAAGCGTAAAATGGGATGCATTTTCTGTCCAATTTGTCCATTTTTCGCAAATTTTAATGTCACAAATTCTTTACTTTTAATGTTCATGACCATTTTGGATTTTAAGAAAATTTAAGGACGCGACCTGAACTTTTTAGGTCCAATTAAGAAGAAAATAATGTGGGCAACATCTTCAGCAACAAAGGCACTGTTGCGCACACAAATTGTTGCTGGCAGCTCAGCAGCAGGACGAAATTATGCGACGGCCGCTGTTTTGCCAATGCCCAAGCGCGTGTGGGAGAGTCCGCCGCAGCACACACAAGTAAGTGTTGAATAATAAAACAGCAGCAAATGTTGATATTTGCTGCTGGTTTAATTAATAAGAAAAATTTAAATTTTTGAGCCGCATTGGCTACACGTTTGTTTTTCCAAAAAATAAATAAAAGCTAGAGAATCCAATATAAAAACGAAACTATCTCTAATTTATTAACAAATAAAAAAGCAAATTTCAGTAATTGCCTTTTAAAAAGACCTACACAAATGGGATTTTTAAAATTTTTATCCTATTTTTGGTTTTCGTTCCAAACATTTCATGAAAAGCGATATTTGAGTAAAAATGAAAGAAAATTCGATTATTTTCTATTAAGATATTTATTTAAGAAATAACAATAAAAAAATTACAAAATGCGCTCATCATAATGCAGTTTGCATGTATTGTTTTTTTTGCGAATTTTAAAACAATGAATCGGAAAAATTTCTTCTAAAATATGCATTGTTAAATTAATTAATGCCTACCAATTTAGATTTTCATAAACAATGAGTGGCGAAATTCGGCCAGCGGCAAAACCTTTCCCACCTACAATCCGACTACAAATGAAAAAATTGCCGATGTACAGGAGGGCGATCAGACGGATGTTGAGGCGGCTGTCAAGGTTTGGAAAAGTTTTTCGCAAGGAAAAATTTAAAAAATATATTTATTTAGTTTTCCCTACCAAAAAAAACGAAAAATATCAAGTTCAAACAATTTATAATATTGTCTTTAAAGATCTTATTATATTTCCTGATACTAATCAGAACTATGAATATGAAGAAAATTTTACCTTTCCGATTATTCAGAATTCGAATGATTTTTTTCAAAATTTTTTGAGGCCGCTTCAAGTGCATTCAAGCTTGGCTCAGAATGGCGCCGAATGGATGCTTCGGCACGAGGCCGTTTGTTGCACAGGCTTGCCGAGCTCATTGAACAGAATGCTGTCCATTTGGCGGTAAAAATTAATAAGGACAGCGATTGAAAAAATCCAATCTTTTTAGAGTTTGGAAACATTGGACAACGGGAAGCCGTACAAGGATGCCATGCTGGCAGATGTACCAATGGCGGCGGCTGTGTACCGGTAATATAAGATTAAGCTTATTTCACAAAAAATTAAAACAATAAAATAAATATTTTAATAAACAAACAATTCAAATTTAGATACTACGCTGGATGGGCCGACAAAAACCATGGAAAGACGATCCCAATTGGCGGAGATTATTTCTGCTACACACGCCATGAGCCGGTCGGCGTCGTCGGACAAATTGTAAGAAAAAATAGAGAAAATATTTTTAGGTTTTGAAAAATCCAAAGATTTTGGTCTTTAAAACCCTTTAAGAAGTTTTTCGATTGGATTTCATTGTTTTTACCAAAAAATTCAGCTTGTTTAATTTTGGAACTTAAAGATTTTTGCTTTTTGGAGCAAAAAATTTATTTAAAAAATAAGACGTGTTTTTGTGAAATTTAACATAAAATTTGTAAGTTTTACCTGTTTTATAATGAAAAAGACCAAAATTGGATTTGCACTTTTTCAGATTCCCTGGAATTTTCCGGTGTTGATGCAAGCGTGGAAGCTGGCACCAGCACTGGCAATGGGCAACACGTGCGTGTTGAAGCCGGCCGAACAGACTCCGCTAACCGCACTTTATGTTGCCAATCTGATCAGAGAGGTAGGTGAACAATTTTCGGGTTTTTATCGGGGAAAAGTCCGGCCTATTTTGATTCGGAAAAAACTGCTCATGTTTTTTTGGATAAAAAGGTAAAAAAATGGCCAGTTTAAAAAAAATCCTGATTTTTTCAAGTTTTTTTTAATGGGATTCATAAAAATATGAAATGTCAAATGAATTTTCGAAAAAAAAAATTAAAATTTTATTGGTTAATTGGTTAGGCTGGTTTTCCACCCGGCGTCGTCAATGTTGTGCCTGGATACGGCCCAACTGCAGGCCGAGCAATTGTGAAGCATCCGAATGTGGACAAGATTGCCTTCACAGGCTCCTCCGAAGTTGGACTTGAGGTGTCGCGGGAGGCATCCGGCCAAAACTTGAAGAGGTAATTTTAAACATTTTGAAAATGAAAATTGAAAATCGGACAAATAAAAAACGAAAAACATATTACATAAAAATAAAATTAACATATTTATTTTCAAAAGAATTTGTTACCAATTTCCAAAAATTATTTCCTACTACAAGACTCACCCTTGAACTGGGCGGCAAATCGCCGAACATTGTGTTTGCTGATGCTGACATGGACCTTGCAGTGCAGCAGTCCGCGTTCGGCCTGTTCTTCAACCAGGGCCAGTGCTGCTGTGCCGGCTCGCGCACCTTTGTGGACGCCAAAATTTATGACGAATTCATTCAACGATCTAAGGTTAATTTCCAAATTTACGGGGGATCTTTGGAATGGGAAAATCAAAAATTCGAAGAATCGAACCAAAACTGAACTTTTTAAGATCGATAATCAAAACAAAACAGGCAAAAACCGGTAGACAATAAATCGATTTTAAATTTGTTTTTATGACAATGCTGAGAATTTCATTTTAGAGATCAAAATTTTCTTCATAAATATCAAATTTTCTAAAACTAAAAAAATACTCTCGTGTAATATCCGAGATTTTAAAATTTCCGACTGCGCTCGGCTACCAGTTGTACTTGAAACTTACATTTTTAGCATTGTGTGGAGAAACGCAAATTGGGCAACCCGTTCGAGCTGGACATTGACCAGGGCCCACAAATTGACGGAGATCAGATGAACAAAATTCTGCAATACATCGCCAAGGTAAGACTCTTTTTTAAATTAATTTTTATTATTAAAATTTTTAATTTAATTATTTTAATTTTTTAAATTTAATTAAATTGTCCAAAAAGGGAAAAGAAGAGGGAGCCAAACTGGTCACCGGCGGCAAGCGATACGGCGACAAGGGCTTCTTCGTTGAACCGACCATTTTTGTGGACGTCAAAGACCAAATGAAAATTGCGCAAGAGGAGGTTTATTAGTATTTACTCAAAAACACAAGAAAAATATAAGTATACAAATCATTTTGGTGCCGAATCAGTTGGACAAATTATATTTTAGAAGAATCATTTAAAATTGAAATTTTTAAAAAAGATTAACCCACCCCACAGCTAAAAACCAGGCCCGTACGAAAAAAATAAAATTGTAACGAGATTTTTCCAAACAAAAAAGTTTTAGATTATTTGAACTTTTGTGGATGTGTTCATCTTATTAGATTTTTGGCCCGGTGATGTCCATCATCAAGTTTGACGGGCTGAAAGACCTGGTGGAGAAGGCCAACAACACGGCGTACGGGCTGGCGGCGGGCGTGATGACCCGGGATCTGGACAAGGCACTCTACGTGGCAAACAACATCCGGGCCGGCACAGTCTGGTTGGTGTAGCCAACTGCGGGGGATAGAATTTTTAAAATTCAGAATCAAAAAATATTCAGAAAAACCCGGGCCGATCGCGAGCAAAATTGGGTTTTTAGTTAGATACAGGCCCATATCAAGGGAGTAGGGGAGACCTCGAAATGCCAAATTTGAAATTTAAAAAAAACAAGGAAAATACGCGTCTTTTACGCTTTTAATTAGCTCAAAATTGGGTTTAAAAACTTTTCTGGTTACGTGCTCAAAAGATCTACCAAGCCAATTTTTTCTTGATTTCGACCAAAGTATCGGGTTTTCAGTTAAATTTCCCATTTTAAACTCCACAAAAGCTCTGAAAAGACCTCATCAGTATTGCATTTATTACACTTATTACTTATTAGAAATGACATTTTCATAAATTCTTTATCTGGATGCAAAATATTGTAACATCAAAACATTCAATTTAAGGGTGAACTGTTACGATGTGTTTGATCCGGCCGCACCTTTTGGCGGCTACAAGATGTCCGGTGTCGGACGCGAGTTGGGCGAGTATGGACTGGCAGCCTATACGGAGGTTCGGATCCAATTTAAATATTTCAAAAATTTATTTAAAAAAATTATTTAGGTGAAAACGGTGACGGTCAAAGTGCCTCAGAAGAACTCGTGAAAATGGATGGAAAATGTAGTGACCAACCCAAAAAAAAGTCGCAACCAAGACCAACGCAGTTCGGGTCATTTCCGAGTTGAATTCACATCGAAATATCAAAATTAAATATTTATTTTTGTTTTTAATTTTCCATTTCCAACCTACTGCAATTTTATTTTTATTCCTCTAATGTAATAATTTATATTAGACTTCAGCCTTTATTTCATATTTTATAAACAAATTTTATTACAATTTTTAATTTGGTTAAAGACCCTCTGCCCGAGACGATATACTTAAAAAATTGAACCCACGAGGTTGTCAAGGAGTTTTTCTGAGAAAAAAAGGATTTTCTGAGTGCTAGTTGTTAGTTTTTGATTGCTAGTTTGAGGGCTAGTTGGACAAATTATTTTTAGAACGATAATTTGAACATTGAAATTTAGAAACAAAAATTGGCTAATTTTGTCCTTTTGACTATTTTTAAAATGAAAAACTATTCTTTTAAAAATTTGAGAAATGGAACACTACTCTGCCCAATCCTATCAAGACAGAGTTTCCCTTTCCAAAACCCAGTTTGGTAAACAGTTTAGGCCGACCATGGGATAACGACCATTATTTTCACCCTTTAAAAATCCACCGATACATATAAGCAATATTCGTTCTGGAGGATATAAGCTGTTAAAAAAGAAACCTGTAAAAAATGTCATATACGAACTAAAAAATTCAATTTGTCAGGACTGTTAAGTGGTAACCCCAAAAACTAGGTACATATATAAAAGTGCTAAATGTAAATACAAACATAGATGAATTTGCAATTAATTAAGAAAAAGAATGCATGTGAAAGTGACTGAACACAACTGATCTGAACTCATTATACCCATTTATTTATCAAAATACATAATGTAAATAATTAAAGAAAACTGAAAGTGAACGGGTATCTAAAGTACTATTACATTTTATTCATTGTATGCTGTCGGAAACAATGGTATACGTATGTGTCGTTAAACAAGTTACAAAATTATTATAAAAGTGATACAAAAACAATGTTTGTCACACATTAATTAATTGTTATAATAAAGTGAGGGGGAGGTGACGTGACAATTTACGAAGGTGAGGTATGGTAGAGATCAGGGTTAGTATCACAAAATTTTTGAAATTTTTAAGTGGGTCAGCAGACAATTTTTTAAAGGGTCAATAAAAATGACACATGGTAGTTTTGGAAAATTGAATTATATAGTATGGTATGGTGGTAGTGTGGTAAGGGTACTTGTGTAGTTTGTATCGCATTTTTCAAAACCAAAGGGGAAATAAGTTTGCAAAATTGCTTTCTTCAAAATTTTAAAATTGCTTATTAGAAAACAAATTTAAATAAGATTTTTTTGAAAAAATTGTGTTCAATTTTATGTTCGACTAAATTTTTTGTCGAAAATTTTCCAAAATGCGATACAAACTAGGCAAGTACTGTGGTAAGGGTCAGTATTAGTATACAAGGTAGTTTCGGAAAATTGGACAAATTTAAACCTTTCAAATTGTTTTGGCGAGGGAATTTGTGACGGTGACGGTCAAACCGCGTTCAGAAGCTCCGCAAATTGTTTTGCCCATTTGTAGCAGTCGTGCACCCACGGCTCGTAGTCATTCTTGCGCCAGCCCATCGACGCGAAACACCACTCGACCACAGCGAACGACAGAAGACGACGCGTGGGCACTGGGATCTCCTTGACGTCGGTGGCATGACAATAGTAGCCCCAGCTGAAAAATGACAAAAAAAAACAGTAAACAAGATTATCAAAGTTCGCTAAATACCGAAATTTTACATTTGTACTTTTCATTAATTTTTTTTATTCTCAAAAAATTCTTTGCATTATTGTATTAATATTTTAGGTTTTGAGCGAAATTCTCGTTTTTAGTCGAAATTTTTTAAAGGTTGCTGTACAATTGTACAGTGTACAATATGACACTAGATTTTTTTTTTGAAAAAAGTTTCAATTTCTTAAGAAAATGCTTCATTTTTTGAAAAAATTCCAGTCCACAAGGCGTTTTTGAAAATTTTGTCGATGAAAGTTCACTTTTTCGAAATCGAAATAAAACAGAAATTCGAAAGATTTCAACCCACCCTGCTAACCCAACTAAGCCTTTTTTCGCACTAACCCGCTTCGCTGCCCGTAGGGTCCGTACTCATAATTCCTTCTGAATTTGATGCAACATTTTGTGCAAAAGTACGACACAACAACTGCCCCATGGTCAAGGGAGGTAGTGTCTGCAAGTAAAAGGATGATACAATTAATGTGAGAACCAGACATTCTTGGAGGGGAGAATCGGGGTGGGAATGCATCTTGGGTCCCAAAATTCAGTTCATAAAAAAGTATATTTGAATTATTTTTGAGAATTTTCAATTTTGGTATTTCGAGGCGGGGAGGGGGGGGGGGATTCTCCCACCTCCAGATAGGTGACTGTGTAAGAGAACGATAGTTTCAGTAATTTTTCACAATTTTTCTTCGAATTTCAAGCAATGAAATTTTTGAAAGATCCACCTTTGGTTTTTGTAGAGTACCCAAACTAGGACCCTGGTACTTGTGCTTATGAATTCCAAAAAAACCTCCCCCAATTTACCTTTAGAAAATATGATTTACGAGATGTCAAGTCTATTGTCTATGATTAGATATGTTGATTTCGATGTCATATTCGTGTTCGGTCGTCAAAAACCCCTTTACATGTATATTTTATTAGCTTTCTGAGGTGAGGGACCAGTTACCCTAATTAATTCTGGAAACTTTAGGATATGTTAAACCAGTGATATCCCATCATATGAGCTATCAATCAACACTGAAAACATTCGAGTATTCGTAAATAGCTGATAGGTTCCGTTGGGGGAGGGGATTGTACAATTTCGACTAAAAAATACATCCTTTTTGCTGCAAATTAGCTCAGAAGCATATAAAATTGCATTTATTGCTTAAAATGGTTCAGATAGGTATGCTTTTTCGTTCAAAACCGAATATAGACTCCTGATAATTGACTTTTTTGAGAAAAAATGTCGATTTTTTGTACTTAATACATCCCTAATAAGGATTCCACCCTCTAAAAAAATTTCTGTTTGTTTTTTGTTAGGGCATGCCCTTAACCCTTTTTCGGACCTCAAAAATACAACCCTCTCTCCCTCCAAATTTTTTGCTTATGGGCCCAATTATCATAGAACCTTGTTCAAAATTCGAATTTTTTTAATGCTACAAAAAAAATTTGTACACTTACGAGAAAGCTCGACTAGCGAAATATCCACGCCAAGATAGTGGTCCGTTGAACAGTCACAACTGTTGTCGAACATCCAAAGTCCTCTTCCGCGTCTTCGATTGGGGCTTTCAGCAGTTGTTGCATCGTACACCTCACACATTCCCTCTTCTCCTTTCCTTTTGACCCTTTTGAACCTGAATTGACCTAAACCCGAATTATTTGAATAATTTGTGAAAAACAAATAAAGAACAAGCAAATATAGGTATTTTAAGAATGAGAACTTTATTTAAAATTTAAACTCGTTTTAAGTTCAAAAATCACAAAATTTTCTTTTGAATACTGGTATTTTAACCGGTCCAAAAACAAAAATACTTCATGCGTTTGGGTTCATATTTACAAAAAAAAATTACAATTTCTTTAAAAATTTGAAAAAATTGTTTGAAAAGTTTTTTAGGCGAACAAATGGAAAAATTTGGACCCCAAACTAGACAAGTGCCTTTTAGCGATATATCTCACCCAGATCACCACCATTTGTTGATTATTATTTTTTGTTTACATTGATTGATTTATGTGATCCAACTAATTTTTAGAAATGTCGTGTCAAGCATTTTTTTGTTGTTTTTAGCTTAAAAGCAAACATTTAAAGTTAGAAATAGATGTTTATTGCCGAAGTTTTAATCCATTTAAATGCAATTTTTGCAGAATTCATCAATCGTTTAGACTTTGTCACTATTTTAGTTTTTTCCAATATATTTTTAAAAACTTTTTCCAATATATTTTTTAATTTGCTGACGATCCTCGAGACTCATAAGAACAAAAAATGGAGTGAGAGCAAACAAAAATAGTATAAAAATTTGTGGGGCGGGAAGGAGGAATATGAAAGAGCGATAGAACAAAAAAACGAAAAAAAAGAAAATAAACATAAGTCAAATGTATAGGCAAAAAGTGAGATGCGCTCGGGCGATATCAACCCATCCTAATAGGAACACGACACAGATACACAATAATATGTACACATGGGACACGGGGGCAACACCTCGTCATGCAACAGATCTGCTATTTGTTTGTTGCGTTGTCCAGCGTTGCGCATTTACAATTTTCAAAAATGAAATTTACTTGAAGTTAGAGAACATAATTTACTTGAAATTATTGAAAAACTGATCAAGGCTAGAAATCTGAACAGATTTTTCACTTCGAAATTTTTTCCAAACCAAAGAATCGGTTTTTGTCTAAATACCTTCTACAAAAAATTCAAAGGATGAGGAACCACGGATTTCAATTTCCAATATTTTTTTTATTAATCCCAACCCTTAAATTTTTTATGAGAGCGCCAAATAAGCCTAAATATACCCGCGCTGGACAACTCCGACAAATAAAAGTACAAAAATAGGTTAAATGGGAGGGGAAAAGACGGAAGATCAATTTGCGGCTGGTGGATGTGTTGCGATGGATCACACTCTGATGAGAGGACGGAAAAGGGCACTTTTGTCGCGAACAAAAAATAAATTATAATAAATGAAATGATGGCGGAGTCAAATGTATTTGTAGAAGAAGTCAACGTTGTTGAGGAAGGCGTTCAGTTGCAACAGCAGGTCCTCAAATGTGGGCCGTTGATGCCTTAAAAATTGAAAATTTGAAGAGAAAAAAAACATAATTTAAAAATGCTTTGAAACGATCAATAGTACTATTTTCAAAATATTTACATTAACACGATACCCCACGCTGATTTCGCTGTTTGAATAATAAAAAGTTTCGAAAATTTATACAGTTTAAAAAATTCTACAAGCCCAGGGGCCTTTTCTAAATCTCGAATTTTGGCTTACCCAATCCCATATAGCCATAACAATTGAGATGGATACATGGATATTTATGGGGTGATATAGGTTAGGGGGTGACCAAATCCCAACTCTAAAAATTCTTAAAAAATAATTAAAACAAATGATCTTAAGTTAGTTAGTTCTCAGTTCAGTTTCCAGTTGATTAAGTTTTCCAGAAAATTCATAAAATTTTCTTTTATATTTTTAAACCCCATTGTTTTGTTTTCTTTTAATTAAAATAGTCGCGCACCTTTCCGCATGCCAGCACGCGAGCATCATCTCGTACAATCGTTTGGGCGTGTCTTGCGGGGCGGGCAGACGGTACCCGCTGTGCACAACTTCCTGGATCACCCGATGGTTGGTCCAGTCCCAGTAGGGCCTTTCGCCAAAGGACAGAACCTAAAGAAAATTTGAAAAATCAAATATTTTCTAAAAAATAGACAAATAAAAACTCGCGCACCTCCCACATCACGACGCCGAATGACCACACATCGGAAGCGGTGGTGTACTTGTTCTGCATAATTGCCTCGGGCGATGTCCACCTTAAACACCGCCATTAAAAATAGAGCCTCGGAATTCGATGAATGTTTTAGACTTTGAAAATATATGTACATATATTGCATAATTCCAACAAATCACTTTTATTTTATAAAATTTTTACATATTTGTAGTAAAAGTAGTTTTTAGCGAAAAAATTTAATTTTAAGTTTTTAGTGTCAAACCTTTAGTTTTCCAAATTTTTAGTGGAGAGAACTCCCTGTGCCTATAGTTTTAGGGTTCCAATTTCTATAGCATAAAGTACCGTATTGGGATTTTGCCGCCCTGTTGCGTGGTGTACTCTCCTTGCTCAAATGTTGATCCGGCCGCGCTCCCGGATGCGCACTTCTTCAGCCCGCGCGACAGTCCGAAGTCGGCAATTTTGCACGTCAGTCGGTCGTCGACCAGCACATTCCGGGCCGCCAGATCCCGGTGGACGTAGCCCTTGTCGTTGAGGTACTTCATGCCGCCCGCGATGCCTTGCAGCAGTTTGAGCAACTGGCAAATGTTCAGTTTGCCATCGCTGGAGCGCAAGAACTGGTCCAGCGAGCCGTACAGCATGTACTCAGTCAAGATCATCACCTGCAGCAGTGATTTGGTTTGAAAATTGTTAAGAAAAGATCAAAAAAGATTGTTAAGAAAAGATCAAAAAAGGTGTGTTCTTGATCTTATCAAAAATTGTACCGGCTCTGTCCTAGTCACAACACCGATCAGATGAATAACATTTTCGTGCGCGAACTGGCCCATTATTGATGCCTCCATTAGGAAGTCTAATTTTGCCTTCTCTGTCAGGCCTGGCAGTAGTTTCTTGACTGCCACAATTTGTTGCTTAAAACATTGATTAACATAATATTAAAATCAATCTTATTAACTTATTATTCAAAAATTGCGAAAATACTAAAATGCAAACAAAATTCGGAAATCCAAAATGAAACTGTATGCATTTTTGATCAATTTTTAATGTTAGTTTTACGATTTTTTTTAAACTACAGAACCAAAATGCTTCTTTTTTACCTGTTTCTGTCCGTACTGGTCTTCCACCGTAAGTCGACCACAACACACCTCCCCAAATTCGCCGGCTCCAATCACGCGGGTAAGCTTAATTTTGGGTTTTGGTCAATTTTTGATTTCTCAACTTTTTATTTTCCCCGAACTTTACCTCAATGTTTTCGGGACAAATTTCGTTGGTGAATTGGGCCAACACATCGATGGGGTCGGCGTATGTCATCGGGTCCACGTACATTTTGCCTTGCGACGGTCGATTCAGCGCATTCAGCGACAGAGACTGTTGGTGATGACCATTGGTGGTAGCGGATGCGATCTTTTCAAAATAATTAATAAAAAATATTGAAAAAACAATCTATGATCGTTCCATTTGTTTTTTTATTCGTAAAAATTATCGGATTTGTCAATGTCTCGAATTTAGATTCCAACAATATTTAACTGTCCCTAAATCTCGAAAAAGTTTAGATTTAAAAATTGCAATTTCTATCGATTTCAATGTTCTTTTTTATTTTTTTAATTAAATTATTTTGTACCACGACTGCTGCACCTCCCATACTCCGATGATGTGTGCCGTAGCATGCTGGTCCTGCTCGAATCAGAGGCGTGTGCACTAATAATTTGTAAAAATAATAATTTTAAAAAATACAAAATTTCAAAAATTACTTTTCCGCCTGAACGTGCCACCGCCGTTGCCTTGGTTTCCAAAGCAACCGGTAATGCCAATTCCGCCACCATTTTGAAGACCGGCTAGGGATCGGCTGTAGTCGGGTGAGATGGTATCTGTGAGAGATAAGATGATAAAAATTGGATGAAAAATTGGGTAAAATCCTTCAAACATTCCACCATATTAAAAAAGAAATTTATTTTTGGAAAAATGTAGTTAAGTTTTTTTTAATTGTGACTATAAATATAATTGACACAATATTATTGTGACTATATATATTGATTGTGACTATATATAATATGTTTAAATTTGTGTGTGGTTCCAAGTTCTAAACCAAACCCTGTTTGTAGTTGTCCAACACGTCCAGATCGCTCATCTGCTTTCGTCCACTTGCATTCTGTTGCCGAGTGACCACAATGATCAGCACACATAGGGACAAGATGACAATCACACAGACCAGGACCCATGGCCAGGTGGACATGCTGGTTAGCTGGGACATCCAATCGGCTGAACACCACAATTTAAATCCAAATTTCCAGATGATTCACCAATATGCTAATACATTTTAGGAAATTTATAATTATAACTGTATCAAAGGAAATTTTGTGATTTTTTCGCTATTAAAAAATAATAATTTTTAAACATTTCACAGTAATACTATAATGCTATAACATGTATTGTATAATGTATTTTTGTATAAATAATAAATAATATAATGGCGCTGACCGTTGTTCGTCTGTGTTGGCATTTCCCGCTGGGAGCGCCCATCAGCAGCACTACCCACATTCACTTCATCGCTGATCGTACTTTCAATGCTCGCCAGATGATGGTCAAACATGCTTTCGGCGACTTTAAATTTAGTATTTTTAAATTGTACATTTTTACATACCCAAAACCCAATATCTAATATTTTACCCGATTTTTGTATATTTTTTCTTTTCTTCTTAACCCTACTTTTGATGCACGCCGTTGCCGGTCCGACATCCTTTGGTCTGTGGTAGCCACTCTCGCACTCGCACTCCGTACTCGCCGACCGATTGGACCAACTTCGTGCAGGGCATGCATGGCATTCGCCCACTCCATGCGACGGTTTATATGTGCCAGGTCCGCAAGCTGTACAAAAGCAAATTGAAGCTGTTCAATTTTGGATTTTAATAAAATACATTTTATATCAAACTCAACTACCCCAGCCCCCACGAGGGGGCTGGGGGGCGATAAAAATGGATTATCTCAAAAAAAATTGTAAAATTGGATGTTGGAAAAAGATTTGTACATCCATAATCTAGTTTTGTGATTTGCTCCTGGGATTTACTATAGCCAAAAATGGCGAAAAGGGATCCTTAAATGTTCTGAAAAGTTCCAACTATTGAACTGAAATTTAAGGATTTTTAAAGAATTTTTTAAATACATTTTTATGTTCCGAAACCAGTGGCTCGACTTATTTTTAACCAATTATCATTCTCATCAGCTCATCACATTATCTTCATTCCGTTTCAAATTGCTCAAAAATATTCAACTTTTCCAAAATTCAGTACATTCAATTTCCTCATCCTCCTTCCATATTCCATCCATTAATCTTCCTCCTCTCATCCATTATCTCGATCCATCCATTCCCCAAATATGCACTTCAACACCACCATCCCCAACTGCCCAACTCGTCGTGCCCCCCAGCTGATGAGTGCCTATAATTGTGCTCCTTCCGGCACATCTGCCCTTCCAATGACTTTGGCGGCAAAATACAAAAGAAAAAATGGGGAAGAAACAAACATAAGTCAGATGGAAGGAAGGAGTGATCCATAAAAGCGGAAATCCTCAAGAACACATCCCATATTTTCAGTGACCAGGCACAGTGCGGATAAAAAAAACACATATTATTACCACTATTATTTGTGGAGAAGACAATGTCAAAAATGCCATAAATTAGCACAATAGTAACACCTTTGAAAAAGGCCAACAGTAGCACAGGTGGTCAGCATCAGTTAACCTTTGCATCACTCTCAGCAAATTCAAAATTAGCATGAATTTATTAGAAAATTTAGATTTTTTATTTAGACTAGAAGTATTATGGTAAAAAACTATGGATTAATTTTCAGATTTTTGGGTGGCGAGACAAAACTCTTAACCTACAAAATTCAAAAAAATCGACGTTTTTTGCACAAATTTAAGTTCGAAATTGTGTTTATTTTATTATTACAAACAAGATTTGCTCCTTCTTTCCAACTTTGCTAACTGCTAATGCTAGATTCATTCAATTAAATTCCTTTTTTAGGTTGAACATCCTCTCCCAAAGGCAAAGGACATAAAGGGATTGTAAAGGTCATAAAATCACACAAAACAAATACAACCACTGATTTTCCTTCCACTTTTTAGCAATGTCCGTCCTCGAACTCATTTCTTCGCTGTTCTCGCAAAGGTCAGCGACTTCCCCCCTCCCCCTCCAAATCATCATCATCCAATTTCTCCCCTTCCTTTTGTGTTGTGTTTGTTTCGCGCTTCACTTCCCCCTTTCCTTCTACCTTCCATCCTCCTCCCCCGCGCTCTCGCCTATTTGTGTACTTTGTTATTAGCACTTTCCTTTTCCCTTGACCACCTCTCTTTTCTCTCCAATTTCTCCCATCTTTTCCCATTCATTTTCGTCGCTCTTCAGTGCTCTTGGTCATTATTCACCCGGTCGTGTTCGCGTCCTCGACGAGAATTCTCACCTCCAACTCCAAAAGACAATGGTGGAAAACAAAAGGTGCAAAAAGGGGAAAGATGACACGCCGTGGAAGCGGAAGAATTGGTCAACAAAAGCACCTTTTTGTTGTTTGTTCATTTTCGTTTTGGAGGGTCAAAAGGGTCAAAAAATTGGTTTTGGAATTTTGGTATTAACCTATATGGAAATCGAGCTGAATAAAAAAAGGAAGTTAGCCCTATCGGTTCAAAAGTAAGTGTCTTGTGAAAAGGTTCCTTTTTTGGATTCGACCCGATTTTGGCATAATGTCAAAATTTTATAAAGTGCCAAATATCATTTTCAAACTGATAAATGCGCTATTTTCTCGTCAATTTCTTCATTGTTTCTTATAGCTGTGGCAATTCCCTACCAAATCCCCCCTTGGGAATACAAATGAATATGGGAGAATATGTGTGGAAAATTGGAAAACAACAACAACCCCATCTAGGTCGAGCAATTATCCAGTCAACCCATTAAGACACATTTTGGGGGATTTTGCGAGTTCCTTCTTTCTCTTCATTCATCATAAAAATTTCCATCATCTTCCTTCCCTAACCACCACCATCACCACTTACCACCTCCACCACCTCGCATTCCATATGCACAACCCATTATTGGGCTGGGAACGAGGTGATGGTCAGCAGAGTGGTGGTACCCGAAAATCACATCGCCAGAGAATTGTGCACAAAATGCCAAAATCAATTCACACCCAATTCAATGGCATCTTACCAAACCTCCTTTTGGGGCCCATTTTTGCATTGTTTGTTCCCCCTTAACCCACTTTTGGCAAGAACAAAGACAATAGCTCCTTTACTGGGCCCAAATTCTCTCACCACCAATCACCTCGTCGCCGTCCACCTAAAGTCCACTCCAAAAACTCATTTGCTACGCATTCATTTTCATTCTCCCACTCTGCTCCCTCGCTTTTTGTTTTGTTCCCCACTTCCCCCGTCCCATCTTGTCAAATATTCACACCCTCAACTCAACTCTTCTCTGCGCTCTGCCCATCTCTCTCTTTTCAAAGCTCACAAAACTATAGTCCTAGTCTTCTTATATACCGAAGAAGTCACTCAAGCGGTTCGTCGACAAATATTGCACTAGGAAGTCGGAAGATTGTGAAAAGAGAAAAGTTGGAAAATGAGAGAAAGAAAGCGGCGAAGGTCAAAATTAACAATTCTTTTCTTCCTTCATATTCTACAGAGGTTAAAGAGTAAAGGATAAAAGACTAGAGAATTTGGCCAAAATTTGTCCCCAAAGTCCATTGGTCAATGTTTTGTCGTCATCCAAATATTCCCATCAAAGTTAATCGCTTTTTTTGGCGATTCAATTTCATCTCATTTAGAGGAGGCAATTAAACTTTCTTTTCCCGTTTTTTCCATTTTATTGGTCCCGGGATTCACAAAATCCCCCGGGTCCAGCTCCACATCTTTGGTCGCCACACGCCACACCACTTCTCTTCGTTATTTCATTAGGCCCATCTTCCACCCAAAATTTGTGTGTGTGTGTGTGTGAAATTGAATTAAACTCTCTTCCTTTTCCTTCCATCTTTCGCCTCTCTTTCTCTCTGTGGGACGTTATATTAGCTGCTGCGGTCCCCAAGTGGCCAGAAGAAAGGGGGCTTCGCTGGACCCTCGGGGGACCCATCACTTAGTTTGGCGCCTCCCGCCGCCGCCACTGACCGACCATTTGTCATTATCCGTCCCGAGCTCATCCCATCCCCTTTTACCATTCTCCCCGCTAATCCCCCTTCTATCTCCTTCTATTGCCCCCTCTTTCTCTCCCCTTTCCGACTATCGTCTTTCTGCTCCCTCACACTTTTTCAACAACAACAACATTATGAAAGGGAGGAAAGGAGGAACAATGTATGGGGATTGTGCAGAGGATGGAGATGAAATTGGAGGAAGGAGGAGGAGGATATGAACTGACTGAAGAGCTTGGGGGCTTAAGTTGATGGGAAGAAGACATTTGGCGCAATTTGCACCACAAACATCCGATCGATGGAGGGACGGATGAGAGATGATGTGAGAATGATAGAATGAGTGATTGAGAGATAGAATTTGAGGGATTTGGGTTTGGGGGAAGGATTATTGGCCAGCAACTAGCCAGTCCCCCACACCAGCTGGTGTGAAATTTTGTCACCGATTGGATTGGCTGGCTCAAGTGTCATCGCGTGTCAAATGACAATCGACTCCGACGGGGATTTGCACACATTTTGTGTGTGGCGGAATTTTCGAAAATAAAAATACTGCCAAGCCCGCTTACTGTTACTAGTAGTAGTTGGCTAGATGGACAAGTGGTGCGTGCAAAATGAAATTGATGTGTAAACAAAAAGAATATCGCCACATCCAGAAGCCAGAAGCAATTCAAATCTTATTACTTTTTTAAGTGTAAAATTGGACAAAAAAAGTTTTATTAGAAGTGTAAGAAATTTGACACGGGAAGCAATAATAAAGAAAAAGAAGATAAAGCGTTGAGTGATTTAAAAGTGTAGAAAAACCCAACGATGTGGAAAAAGGAATGAAGCAAAAACACAAAGTGATTTGGAAGTGAGGCAGAAAATTGCATACACGCGCAAACTACCCCACATCTACTGAATGTCCGATTAATGGAGCGGAAGATCAGACATATTGTATACCTATGTACTCTTTTTTAAATTTTTGTAAAGAAAAAGAAACTCTCAAGGTCTTGTAAAATTGAAATTAAAAAGTGATCTATAAAGTGAATTTTAAAAAATTGGATTAATTTCTTTTTTTTAAAGTCATAAATTTTTCGAAATTTCGATAAATGGTCTTACCAGTTTTCTCAAATTTAGGGCCATGTGTTCTCCCCTCCCTAATTTATGGTTTGCTTAAAAGGTCATGCTCTCTTTTTCTGTTTTCGCCCCCGAATTTGTGCACTTCTTTTCTCTCTTTTGATGTTCGCTGTTCTCTTCCCTTTTCGTTCCAGAAGAAAATGTGAAAAGAAAATTATGGTGAAAAAATAATAGACCACCCCGGCAGGCCATGATGTGTTCTGTGTGGCCTTTGACCCCCTCTCTCTTACTCATCCCTTTTTTCGCCACCATTCCTTTTGTAGAAGGATGTCAATTGTCAACCTAATTATGCCCTTTCACAATCATGAGAAAAAAAAACAGGAAAAACCCAAAAAAAATTAAAATAATTTTTTGAAAAATAGCAAATTTTCGTACCTTTTTCGAGAAATTCTCATAATTTAATTTTTCTAAATTTTACCTGTACAAAGACCGCTCTTCAGCGACGGAATGTAGCCGGGATCGCATGCACACTCCGTTGGTCCCAGCACTTGCCACGTGCCGTCCGCCTTGCAAATTGCAGTCGGCGGCGAGAGGGAGGGCAGCGAAAGGGACGGGGCAGAGGAATGACGACGATGTGCTTAAAGAAACAAATAAAATACCAAAAATTGTGATTTTTGCATTAATTAAAGAAAGTTTAGAAATCTCTAGGTTTGGATTTAAACTTTAACCGCCAATTTTCTGTATTTAATAAATTAAGATCCAGCCAATAAAAAGAAAATCAAGGTCCCGAATTGTTCAAATCTTAATCTACGACTGTTTAATTTTTCAATATAAACCTCTGCCTTGCGCAGTGGCCATCACCGGTGACGAGTTTATTGAGCAACGGCCCGGAACGCTGACGACCCCATGTGAATCTCGTGATGTGACTGTCCGTGGCAATTGCAGCAATTGCGGCGGTGCCATCTGTTCAGAGCACACGTTGTAGTAAATCTGAAATGGAAAAATACAAAAAATCGAAACTTTTTTCAAATGTTTATACCTTGACGGATAAAATGGACGAACAGGCACCGGTATTGCGTAGCGCAAAATGAACAGAATGTCTGGAAACAGCGTACGAGCTGGTCTGGGTGTACGTCTTCTCCGCATCATTTGGCGATGGAATACCCGTATCCGTCGAATGGGAGACCAATGTATCTACGTAGTCCCTGGAAAAAGTTAAGGTTTTGCATATTTTATATGCAAAGTTTGGATTTTCTTAATTTTCTTGCTAAAAATTTGAATTTTATAGCTGGATATTGATATCTTACCACTTTGTCTCGTTGTGCCAGTTTTTGACTGGCGGCAGCGTCTCGCCCCGGTCGAGCTGTACCGCGTACAACTTCAGCGTCTCCTTGCACCCGCTCGTCCGCATCAGCGCCGGCACTGCCGCGCATCGGATGATGGTAAAGTTGAAGTCCAGTTGGAGGCGTTGCGCTTCGCCCCGTTCAATGGTCGGAATCAGCAGCCAGTTCTCCACCATGTGGTCGGGCTCCTGGTTGCATGTTGAGTAGGCTTGATGGTTGCGGTTTTCGGTACGCGAAAAGGTCGTCTCTTCGAGCCACTAAAGGCGGAAAAATGTAAAAATTTTAATATTTTTTACGTTTTTTTGAAGAAAAAATATACTTATATTTTCATACACCAATTTTTCGTAGAATTGGTTTTTTTTGTAATTTTCAAACTCATAGCCCATTCAATTTGAGTATACTGATACTGCTCATTGCTCAAAACACTCAACTCGACTTTCATTTGAGTCACAACAACAATGGGTGCAATAAAATCGCGTCAATCTTTTCGGGAGACGTTCGCCCCCGCCGTTGGGTCATCTCATCCGTCGGCATCATTCGTCCACTCAAATCCTTCTCAAACTCCACTCAAAATTCGCCCATTAAAAGCCCATCATCCTCCGCCGGCGATCGGCTTTCCCCATCATTCCTCGACTTCAACCATAGCTATGCTATAAACTTTCAAGCGATAGCCGATAGCTACGTAAGAAGAACTTAAGGTCTTATAAAAATGTTAGTTCCAAACAAAAATTTTATCCAAATTCAGCGAAAATCAAACATTTTGGAATTGGTATCATTTTTTGCTTCAAATCATATCACATTTATTTTTCAAGTTCCAATTCGCGTCAACTTTGTTTTTCCACAAAATCCTGGTTGTGATCATGTTATGAAGTCACAACGACAATTTTATTGTCTTCTTGCCCAACAACGCAAACTCGTTCAACTCCAATTTTTCAAAGTTTTTTGAGCACTAACTCGGTGCACAATTCCCCCAATCGAACAACGAACGACCAATGCCCTCCGCTTGTTCGGCGCCACCAACAGCGGCGATGGGGTGGTGGACAAGTTATGGGCACCGAGCACATAACATCTTCTTCTTCGCTGTGTGGAGGACGGAGGAGAACGGGCTGGTGGAAAAAGTCAGTAGTTCAGTGTCTCCATAAAAAGTTTCTTCTCCTTTCTTCCACCACCAAATGGGGATGTTGGGGGGGGGGGAGCTTTGGAGATCGCGCGGATTTGGTGGTTGTGGGAAGAGAAGAATGCCCTCCCCCGAGCGCCCCATTAGTCCTGAAGAAAAGCGGACGACGATTGGTGGTGGGGTAACGGTTTCCATTTTCCATGCCCCTTTCGCTCCATGCCTTTCTTTCTTGAAATTCTGCGCGCTTGGATGACCACACCATGTTAAGGATGGGGAGGGAGCAGCACATTCAAGGATCTTACAACACATTCCTCCTCGAAAAATTTGGAATGACCTAAACTTTTGCTCCGTTGGACAATGGTAGTTTTGTTGGAAATGGAAAGTCAGTCTCCTCATTGCGCAATGAATGGAGGAAAGAACACAATGTTTAAGGTCCATTAAGTTTAGGACTTTTGCAAAGAAAGAAAGCGTTTTATTAGTACTCACCCCGTCCTTCTCGTCAAGGTTGGAGTAAGTGCGCCAGTTCAGCTCCGAGGTGGCATTCAGCGTATCCAGCAGAACTACTGTAAAAGTAGAATAAAAAGTTGTCTATACTTCGTACAAAATTTAAAAAAATCGGGATTTTCCAATGTGAGTATACTTTTCAAAATAAAAATTGTTCGGATTTTAAAATCGTTTTTCGACTTCTTTGGCTTCTAATCGTTTCGAACTTTGGATTTTCGTGATTTTATTGACCCAACTCTACAACTACCCAAGGTATCTAAATTTTCAAAAAGGATATGGCGCACTTTGCTGACCCCCATTCTCCTCTTCTCTATTCAATTTACCCCATCACTTGTCTCCCTATGCCCGTTGCTCAATTCATTTTGGATGGGCTCGAAGGGCGGTTTCAATTTTGGTCATCACTCTCAGTGTCAATGCCTCCCCCACTTCTCTTCCCGCGCCGATAATTTATGCACGACAACAGAAGCGGAGGAGAGTGAGGCGAGCCCCCTTGGGAGGGGGAGGAGAACTCGGGAAGAAACGAAACCTGTGGGGAGGGGGATTGCCAAAATGGCGAAAGACCCACTCACTATGCAATACATTGAGATTGAGGGAAGGACAGTGGTTGAACATCGTGGGCAAAACATCGAACTTTGGTTTTGTATTTTGTTTAGAAAGGTCTGTTCAGAAACCCCTTCTATTCTAGAGTTAGAAAAGGAGAATTTTTTGTGAATTTTTAACGTGTTATAAAAAAATCAACTACACGGAGGATAAAGTTTTTAAATCCATTTCCCAATATGAAACCTAAACCCAGAGAGCTGTAATTCAACCCCAAAAGCCAGGGTCCTAAAAAACCAAACCTCAATTTTGTTATGAAAAATAATAGGGTAGCACAAACCCGGTTTTCGGTTTCAAATTTTCGGCAATTTTTGGCAAAAATTTAACCGGTCTTGGTCAAAACTTGAAACCGAAAACCGAAAAACTGGAAAAAATCGAAAATCTTCACTTTTGTCAGCCAAAATTAACCGGTTTTCGTGAAAAAATGGAAACCGATAACCGAAAATAAAATAAAAAATTAACCGAAAACCGGGGTACCCGGTTTTTAACCGGGTTTGTGCTACCCTAAAAAATAACAACCACAAAACAAAAATTCATACTTTTATATCTAAACTTTTTCTACCTATGATCGCTCATGAATTAAAAATCCAAACCTTTAGTCGCCCTTGTGGAATAGAGGTTTGTGAAGGAGAGGAGCAGAAGCAATAGAATTGGCGACAGACGCATTTGTGTGGCGTCTGTTGCGCGCAGAGGGAAGGAGCTGACGTGATCAGTCCGAGGAAAAGCAAAAAATAGGCCGGATTTGATGTTGATGTCCTCAATTGTCGTGTTCTGATCAAAAATTTGCTGTGTAAGTGTAATGCAAATCTGAATTAGAAGATTAAATTAACGAACATGCGTTGTTGGAAAAATTTGGGTAAGAGGCTAAGAGGACGGGTTCATAGATATGGGTATTTTCGGTTTTTCATCCTCACTCAAACCACCCTTAGCCAAAATTTCTTACTCCTCCGTCCGTCCGGTTCAAAACAACCTAAAACCCGTTGATTGCCCACGACAAAATAATCTTCAAATAGGAATGATTTTAAATGTATTTTGAAACTAACAGTGACAAAAATGAAGCAAACAAAGAAAATAAAAATGAAAAGAACACAAGGAAACAATCGCTTCAAAAATATCTTAATGGATTTTTATTTTTTATATTTTTGTATTATTTTTGCGCCGGTTTTATGTATCAGAATTTCTGAAAATCAACCCTTCGTAGATGCAGGACTTTTTTGAAAATATTCAATCATTAGATTTATCGTAATTTTTGAAAAGTTTAGGTAGAGTGGGGAATGCGGAGTGGCTGACAAAACCAAAAAGTGTTATTCTGTGTATTAAGCTATTAAGGAAAACACTTCAAATTTTACAAAAAGTAAAAACAACAGAAAACCCAAAGAGTACCAGTTCCGGGACAAAGATGATGAGTGAGTTAGTTTGATGATGAATTGGAGGAGATAAAATTGGAGAGAATTTTGAGTGGATAAATTGGTGAAGGAGTGAATGGGGTGAAAATGAGTGGAGGATGGACGGATGATTGGGAGGGAATAAGGGAAGGATAGGGGAGGGGGGGGGAAGGAAAATTGGGGAATTTTTTGGGTGGGAAAGGGGCGGAGGACGAAGACGGACGGAGGAGGAGGGGAAGGAGGCGAAGACGGGGAGGGAAGGAGCGCGTCGAAGGAATTTTTGGGCGAACGAAAGAATTGAAGAAAAAAATTAAGGGGAGAAGGGAGATGTAAGGGGGGGGTGTAAAATTTGCTTAAAAAAGCAGAAAAACTCAATTTGAATTCCAAATCCAAATCAATCGAATCGATTTTTCGAAAATAATTTTTCTTAAAATAGAGGTCATAATTATTCAATAAAACGACTCGAGATTTTCAAACCGGCGCCGGACTTTGTCTGTGCCCGCCCGGTCACGTTCGGTCAGGTGGTATAAGTCAAGTCGTATAACCGGCCTGGCTAGCGAGTGGTTAAAATTCGATTTTTGACAAAAATTGCCAGCGAGGAGGACAAGTCGCCGGGGTTTTTAAGTTGAAGGTTTGCCGATTTTCCGGTTTTTGAATTTTTTCTCAAATTTTCATCACTGGGTTTTGTTCTGTTCTGGTGTCTGGTGTGGTTAGTTTGCTTTGCGGATGGAATTTTTGATTTTAAATAAAAGTCCAATTTCATTTTTTGGCATTCTGTTTGGCGGAGGCGCGAAATTTTAAATTCAATTTGGATGAACACTAAAATCCAAAAATGAGGGATATTATGGCAGCTGCCGGAAGAGGGGCTTGGTCCGCCGGCGGTGGTCCGTCCGACTGATGAGTGAGTGCCCCGTCCTCCGTCGTTGCTGGAGGGGAAGGGCTTCCGCCCAAACTCCGCCTCCTTTTCCCGAGAGACCTTCGACAATGGTGGGTGGCTGTCGAAATTTTAGCAAAATTTTTTTGGAGAAAAATGAAAAATTCGAGCAAAATTTCTCAAGTTTAGAGTTCCAAAATTGCATGCAGAATTTTCTCAAATTTTTGCATAAATTTCAAATATTTTAGGACGCGACTTCCGAATTTCAAATATATGAAATAAAAAATTCAAATTTTGACTTCGAACAATCAATGAAGTTAAGAATTTCGATAATTAATTTTCATATCAATTTTATGGCAGATTTTACAAAAAAAATATTGAATTTCGGTGAATTTTTTGAGGTTTGGTAATTTTTCATGTAAATTTCCGACAAAGAAAAATGTTTTTTTCCAATTTTTGACTTTCGAACAAAATTTTCGACCACAAAAGCTTTTGGACCCAAAATTCCCAAAATAAATGCAGCCAATCCATCCATCCATCCCTCATCTTGTTGTTGTCCGGGCAGGGCAATAATCCCCGGGGAATGGACCGGGGAGGAGGAGGAATTGGTTGGGTCCAATCAATTTTGGCGTTTTTGTTGGCGTTTTGTTTTGCCGAAAAACTTAAAATAAAAACGAATTCCTTTCCGAAGTCACCGGGGGATTGTGTGGCATCGGCACGCCAAAAAAGTAGACCCATCCATCCCATCGGCGGACTAAAAATGTGTCAGAAGCCGCCAAAAAGTGCAAAAATTGGAAGAATTTTTGGCATTTTTGCCTCAAGGCACATTTTTGTACTGTTTTTGATCATAAAAAATAAATAAAAATTACCAACCTAACCCATTTTTAAAAAATATACTCAGAAAAACTCGAGTCCTTAAATTACTTTTTTGGTGGATTTTTGCTAGGTCTATAGTAAATTAGGGGACATGTTGTTTGGTACAAAATGTGTTCAGGAACAAAATGATTTAAGATATTTTGGGTAAAAATTCCAAAAGTTCAGGACAAAAAAGTGCAGGGTAAAAAAGGTTCAGGACGTGTTCAGGATTTAGGTTATTGGGGTAAAAAAGTTCAGGACGAAAATGAGTTTTATTTTTTCTTCTTTTTCCCAATTTTGGGATGTCGGCTTCGAGCTGTATTTACAATGTCTCCCCCCCCCCTCCGGGTTCCATGGCACCTCCGGCACCTGCTTGCTGCCGTTGTGCCGTGTCATTCCTTCCGCTCCGCCGAACACCCTTTCCCCCCTTTCTCCCTTTTTTCCCCTTTTCTCTTTTTCCCTTTTCCCATTTTCCCTTTTCCCTTTTTCTCTTTTCCCCTTTTCCCATTCCTTTTTTGCTGTCTTTTTCACGCCCTTTCCCCCCATTTTCCCTTATTTCCTTTATAAGGACAACAAAATGGGATTGGCATTGGGGCGGAAAACTCACTCCGACGACGGCGGAGGAGGGCACAACATAATAATAATGGACGACGGGCCAAACCTGCTCAGTGGCCACAGAAGTGACTTGGCCACCTCCGAAAGGTGCGAACTCTGGCCAACCGAGCCAGGTGGCCACCCGAAACTTGTCGGAGCTCGAAAATTCGGACCTTTTCAGACTGTCGGGATTAGACTGGAAGAATTGGCCAAGCAAAAAAAACTACTGGCTTAAGGTTGCTTGGCCACCCCCAATCAAAAAAAAAACATCTTCAGGTCAAAAATCCAATTAGGCTGTTCGGTGGACTGTGGGCGAGATTTTCTAGACGCTAGAACAACAAGCAAAAAATTTCAAAAAATTCTCAGGGGTTTCAGATTTTTGGCACCAATAAGTCGGACTAAGACATTGTTGAAGCCTTTCTTTGTTCAAGCTTGTTTTGCCCTGTGTATGCATAGTGGGCTGGCAAAAACGGATATTTGGAGGAAATTAGAAGTAAAAAACAAATTTTAAACAAAAAATTGTTCATTTTCGAGCTTTTGGCCTTCTGTTGGGTTTGCTGACCCTCATTACATAGGCCTTGGGGAAGGGACCTCCAAAAATGGTCGCGCAAAATGCACCCGGGCAACCCGGGAAAAGGAGGAGGGGGAAGGACACAAACCCAACCAACCCAAGCCCAGAAGGGGGAAGGGGCCCATTGTCTCGGGGAATGTCGAGAACAATGGCCGAGACAGACAGACAATGAACAGAATGAATGGGATTGGGTGGGGATTTGGGGGACAATTTGTGGGGCAAAAAGGGCAACTCCAAACCCAGTCAGCCAAAACGGGTCAAATGGGCTCAATCAACATCACTAACAGCAGCAGAGGCTTAAAGCTGGCTAAAATTTCATTGTTTTTTTGGAAAAAGTTAAGGTCCAAAAATTTATAAAAAATTAATGTCATAAATATTTAAGAAGGATCTTCGGTTTTATCAAGGCAGCATTGGGTTGGCCAAAAGACCAGTCGGTTTTTCGAGTCGGGTTGACCAAAACTTCCTCGGATTTCGGGTTAAAAAAGGTCGGATTTCGGGGTGTTTGGGCCGGATTTCGATTTTGGCAAATTGAGTTGTGTTGGTCCACTGGCGATCTTCTCAACCCAAAAAGTTAAGGTACAGGTCCAGGTCCTGACCCAAAGGTAGGGTCTGTCCAGTTCGTTTCTGTCCTCCACCCCCAATCATCCGCGGGGCCCAAGCGGAATAATTTGCGTGGGAGTCGGGGCGGACGGACGGACGGAAGGACGGGGAGGGGACAAGAAGATGGAGGTGGACATCCGATGGATAATAAATAGTGTACTGGTCATCCCCCCTCCCCCCCCCTCCCCGGCAAAATTCCATTAGGTCGGAGATGGACAGACCAATTAACCCATCTTTTTGGGGAGGAGGGACAAGTCATCTTTCTTCCCATCGGTCGGGGATTTGTTCCGGATTGGATTTGTCCCCAGAACAATAACAATAGACAAATCTACGGATGTGCACGGATTGCTCAACACGCGTTGCTCAACACAATGTTTGTCTTTCTGCTGGACAAGAACACCCACGGAAGAGTCTCGAGAATGAATGGGGCCGAAACTAAAAAAAACATACAAAAACCTAACCCAAAAATTTAGTGCAAAAATTCTGTTCCAATTCCAAAGTATTCTATTTCCTTTAATAATGCCCATGGGATACTATTTTTCAAACTTTTTCTGGAGGGGGGGGGGGGATACGGCAGTCC
>JAQIYK010000003.1:0-35633 GCA_034700465.1 Rotylenchus robustus
TTTTTGCTCGATGCGCGACCTACCCCCAATGGGGGGTGGGGGGGGGGTGCCCACATGTGATCTCGCTACCGGTTGGTAGCTACTTCAATCAAATTGCTGTTTTTTCGTTTGATTGTAATTTTCATTTTATATTTTTAGGGGACTATTATGAAATTTCTGCACTTTATCATGTGATGGAAAACAACATGGACGAATTTGAGCAAGCAATTAAGGATGTGCATCAATTCTACGCGAACAGCGGCTTTGTTAAAGGATTACCTGAACGAGACTCTCAACAACGATCTCTTATGTGTGTTTTTTATTGGACAAAAATAATTTTTGTTGTAGGTGTGGTTTGTATTTGATGTATCTCCTTGCGACTAACAAGCTCTCGGATTTCCACATGGTATTGCTATTATAGTAAATGTTAAAGGAATATATTTTAAAAAGTGCGTTTATGGCACTGGTTACTAGTTACTATGTTATTCTCAAAACTCAAAATACATAAATATTCTAAAATGGTTTTAAACTTATAATTGTTTTACTATAATATTTTTCAATTTTTTAAGTTTATTGAGCAAATTGAGCGCAACATACGTTTAAATGACCCTTTTCTTGATGTGCCTGTTAAACTCGAACGCTATTTGACGGAGGGTTCCTACAATAAGATGACTTTAACTGAGAAAAATTTGCCATCTCCATTCTACAAGCCATTTATTAACATATTGAAGAAGGCAGTTCAGTAAGTCTCTCTTCACATTTTCACAAATTATCGATGAAACTATCCCCAAAGAAATGAGATTGCACTTGGATTGGAAAAGTCCTATCGTTCAATTCCAATTGCGGATGTAAGAAAGCAACTTTTCATTGAATCGGAAGCTGAAGTAATAGCATTTGGCACCAAGGTAAAGTCATCTTATGAATGTCTTTTTTGGAGCTGTCGGCCATTACCATTGAATAAAATTCACTAATATTAGTAATAGTGAAACAAAGGAAATAAATTTCCTATATTTCAAAATATTAAATTGGAACAAAAAAACACACACTCCCTTTGAGTCTCCCGTGTATAAAATATGTAAAAACTTAGAGAGGCTGGTTGCGCAATGGCGATTCGTTTCTTATTGGAGCTGGTACGACCGAGAAGAAAGAAAAGATGCCAAAATTGGCACTCGCAAGTGGAGTTGAGCGTGATCTACAGCCACTCGATAGTCAGAGAATTATCAAACAGTGCTTGCATTATGCAATCCAGCTTGAACGCATTGTTTAATTAAGCAAACAAATGATTTAATTCACTGATTTTCATGGGACTATGAAACACTGAATAAATTGTCAAAAAGTTCGGCACCTTAATTTCAATAGGAATTTAAGAAAAATTAAGAATTAATTAAAAAATTAGGAAAATTAAAAAATTAGGAAAATTAAGAATTAATTAAAAAATTAGGAATTTAAGAATAGGGATTTTTTTTAGGGTACGTTGGTAATATTTCAATGTAAAAAAGGACGTCCATTAAATTTTTATATTGCCTATTCGCGAACGTCCATCCCCTCAAAATTTGTCGTTGCTTGCATAATTTATTGTGCCAATATTTGTTGATACAAAATTGAATAGTAAAAGAGTTGCAATGATAATATAGTGCGTCATCTTTAATTGGGTACTCACACTCACTTATAATAAATAGATTAGGACACGTCAATTCACACTTTCTTCAGTTAGGATGAGCCTGTTGAATTACTGCTGTCGCTACTGCTCTTGTTGTTGGCTGCTGCTATCTTTTTCTTCTGTTGTGCCTCCACGACAAGTGGAACAAGTTTTTTCTCCTTTGCAAGACACTTTAATAATTCGACGAGAAAAGGCATGTAATTGTGTCGCCGACGATTGTTCTGAGATGGAAATAGTGGGATATCCATCTTTATTTGAAATGTATCGGTAATTATTGATGTGAATTTGATGTTTATGTTTTTTAATA
The DNA here is from genome assembly GCA_034700465.1 of Rotylenchus robustus. Taxonomy (NCBI): domain Eukaryota; kingdom Metazoa; phylum Nematoda; class Chromadorea; order Rhabditida; family Hoplolaimidae; genus Rotylenchus; species Rotylenchus robustus. The sequence continues at coordinate 1,947 of JAQIYK010000003.1, forward strand.
GTACGTTTCACCTTTTTTCTCTACTAGAAATTTAATGACCTTGTTTTTAAAATTTCCTAAAGTTACCTCAATTTTGAAGCGCTTAAGCTTTTCCTCCTCATCGGAAATCAGATTATGCAGTTCTTCAATTTCCTTGGTGACTTCATCAGAGTCCATGCCACACTTAAATAAAAATGTCTGACATTCAAAAATCTCATTTATAAACGCACCGAACTTAATTCAACAAGGCGTTGCTCGTACTTAGCTTTCAAGTTCGGGACAACAGCCATCAAGTTAAAATGGATTTCACCTGTAGTATACCTTAAAAAGATTTCCATATTTTTAATTTTTAAAAATATTTTTTCCTTAAAATGTTTAATTTGAATTGTGCTGAATGCCCAAAAAACTTCTGAGTTGTGTCGAATTCAACACAAAATAAATAAGAGTGATAAGCCGTAAAATGTGTATAAATAGTGATGATATCCAACCACTAGCTAGCTGTATCATATTTTACATTTTTCAGTTTTCGTTTTATTCAACAAGTATTCAATCTAGTGTAGTTACTTTTGGATGCGGCGCTGGATAAAGGGGCGTATAATGTCCACCCAATCTTTTCCCTCTTGCACATCGGCCAACCAGATCGGCGCATCGCGTAATCCATCCAACTCGTATATTTTCCCCTTTACAGGAACATAAGTAATGAAGTGAAAGTTGTCTTCCGATTTGACTTTCGGCTTAATATAACGAGATATAATCCAGTTTCAGTATTTAAGCGCGCATTTTATACCATGTCAATTTCCATGTAATGTTCACGGCTAAATGAATTGTGCAATTTCCTAATTTCGTCACAATTGCTCAGAGTCAGCCCTCGTGTTGCGGGATCAAATCCATTCGTGAAAGACTTAAATTTACCCAAAGCTTCTCCTAGTTGCACATCCGGACTTGATACATTTAGTAGAAGATTGATCAAAGCTTGTGAGGCACATGCATTCGTGATCACCTTCACGAATTTATGTACAATCGGATAACCTTCACTTATTAGACTCTAGTCCTGTTTTTGCCACCAAATGTACCTGTTCTGCAAAGTAGACAGGCGCTTCGTGCTTCGGTGTGCCCTCTAACTCCTCGCCTGGTCGCCACTTGAACAGAAAGATTAACCCGTAAATTGGTCTTAAATTGTTGTGTTAAGCAAGCTTAAATACCAATCATAACTTGAATTTGTCGAGATGTTCCTTATCCTCAATGGAATAAAGTTCTTCGACTTGCACCCCTTTGACGCCCAATCCGCTGATCTGGAAAACATCAGTCAATGGCCATAATTTCTTTGCTTTAATTTTCAGCAGAAAATCACAATTATTAATCCCTTTTTTAGTAGTAAGCAATCTTACTAATAACAAAAAATCTACTTCGACACATTTTTAAATTCTCCAAAAATCCTATTATTTGTTCAGATGTTAGACCACATCGGCAAATTGCACTTAACCAATTCAGTAAATAAACCGGGATCACTTTCAATCAAACACCAGTTTCCTGCTTCGTTTTCAGCCATCTAAAAAATAATTGTTGTGGAATGACATACAAAAATGGTAAATATTAATTAAAATTGAACCAAATGGATATTAAAGTAAAAGTCAACGGAATAACATTTTAAAAACATAATTTATAATTGATGTTAAATAGACAGTATCAATCCAGGACAAATGATAGAAGCAAAAACACCAGCTACACGTCTACAAAGCCAATATCCGATCAATTCCAACCGACTTATGCCAATCAACAATGTGCCCATAACTTCTGTTTTCGCCGTCTTTTACTCCGTCATCATCATCTCAATTCCCATAGGTTCAATGCGCTTTTCGCCCTCATCAGCTGCTCCCTTTTCTTTGCATCTAAAAGGGCAATGAGTTATTTATCCCCAATATCTTATCCAATGTTCATTTACTGTTTAGCTTTAGACGGGCATTTGTGGCGATGTTTAATACAGTGATGGTGGCGCAAATGATGATGACACTTGCGTCTGTGCACTCGTTTCCGTTCGGTTTCAGCATTACCCTTCAGCTCGCCATTTGCAGTTTCCGACTTGATATGATCATCCCGGTTTCTATAAATGTTGATTGATGGGTTTTCTACAAAAATTTTAATGTTTGAATTTCCGACTGCCTTTTGTTTTTGTTGGAATATTTAATAACATGAAACTCGTACCATTCACCCACCTGTTCCTGTCCCGACTTCGAGTGCGTCCTTTGCTCCGTTCATCATGACTCCTTCGGCGTTCTTTGCTCCTTGATCGTCGTTCTCGGTCTCTTTCTCTGCTCCGGGACTTCCTCCTTTCACGACTTTTTGATCGTCGCTCACGCTCGCGACTGCGCGACCTTCTCTTTCCAAAGCGCTCATCTTCGTATCCGTAAAGTTTAGCACGTTCACAAAATTTGCTCTCCATGTCTTTTTGTATCGGCACCGGAATGCGGGGAAAAAGAGTGCCATAGAAGTCCAACTAGTAAATGATGTACGTTTATTTTTATTTTCATATGACAACCATATAAATAACCTTTGTGAGCATCATTCGAACGAGCTGTCCAAAAGGCATTTTATCACCTCCACCTGAACGTGGATCAATTTCCGAATCGTCATCCTATATAAAAATAGAATTTTTAAACTAATAAGTTTGAATTGTTAACCAAATATGGTTCCATCCAAGCCCAAAGGTCGGCGGGTGGTTGCGAAAAGCGAATGTACATGAAGCCCAATCCACGCAAATAAACTGATTGGCGACTATTGATCATTGCGACCAACTGCTTTCTGGTAATGCGAAGTGTAAAAAGCTTGTAGAGAAGACAAAATGCTGTAGAAATTACGCCTCCTGCTCCAACTCCTCGTACACTTAAGAATGGTTTGAGGTACAGAAAATAGTGTGTCACTGTACCAACATACCCTCCACACATCCCCGTCATCCCAGTCGTTCTTCGCGTCCCGCGCTCCCATGGCTCAAGATGTTTAACCTTAACGGTCGAAATTAATTTACTAATTCAATATTCAAATGATGTAGGAAGTTTGTGTGGAAGGAAATTTAAGTAAGATTAGATATAATATAATATGAAAAATGCCATGCCAGTGTTCAAAACACATACATTGACAAACACTTCATCGGCAACCTGCTGATAAGTCGTTACTTCGTTCAGGTAGTTCTTCCAATAAGTGCTTTGTACAACATTTTCTAACACAAGTGTGTTCAAGTTCATTGTCTGCACATTCCCCCAAACTGGCATAATGTTGTTCTTTTTAGTTATTTTCTAAAAAATAATATATTTTTTTATTATCATGAGCAGAAGGAACCTGAATGTCGGGAATGCTATCGTCGGTGGCATCATCCTCGTAAAATACCTCACTGCCCACATTGAATCCCATAACATCTTTGAAGGTTGACGCTTCTTGAATATCCATATTTATTATGTTTTACCTTAAATATGTAGAATTAAAACAAACAATTAATATGCTTTTTAAACAAAAACATGGGACAATCTTTATGCTATTCGGTTGGGCTGGATCGCTGGATTTATAAATAAAGCAATACCTAGATAGGAACTAGGAACTAGTAAGGACTAGTGGAATTGTGGTATAGGAAGGAAAAGGAGTTGTTGTTGGTTGTTGCCCTTTGCTCGACGAATAAAATGACAAATGACAGGATCCTGATCCTGCACAGACAATGAGTTCAATGAGACAATGACAAAAAATTTAGTCAAATGTCAAACTCAAAATTTTATAAGCAAAAAATGTTTAAACAGAATGCCAAAAATATTAAAAGCTAAATACGAACAACCATCTAGCTCCCCGATATTTGTTTTCAACAATACCATAGCAACGGGCTTGTCAATACATACATTTGGAATTGGGTGGGCGAGTGGCGAGTATCCGATGAGAAAACACACCACACTACCTAAAGAAAACGTTTGTTCCTCCCTCCACAATCTTCCTTTATTTGGTTCCTTCCTTCCTTTCATTTACACCTTCTGCTGCTCCTCTCCTCCAAATTCCAAATCCCATTGCGATGACCACGGCAGAGGGTCTTCGGCTGGTTGTGGACGGACTCAACCAGCCGCCGTTCAACCGCGCACTCAGCATGGTCAAGCTGGACTCGATGAGTGCCAACGCACTGTTGCAGACACTGTCCGACGTGGTCGCCTGGGTCGAGGGACAGTCCCCGGCCGAGTTTGTCGATATTCGCGCGGAGGCCCCCGATGAGACGGCTATGCGCATTCTATCGGCTCTGCGCGTGCTGAAATATCCACCGCCGCGGGACATTGACCATATGTGAGGAAGGGGAGGGGAAGGTGATATTTGGCCAATTGGAATTTGACCACAAAATTGGAAGCAGAAAAGTTAATTATGACCTTAAATTTTTGATGATTAAGTCAACGGTGGAGATTGGAGTTGTTGGAGGGTCAGAAGAGTGCAGTGTTGCACATTTTGGAGTGGATATTCGCCAATGTGGACCGGCTGAAGGAACGCGTCTATTTGGCATCCTATCTCACCCGCATTGAAGTGCCATTGGAGGAACAACAGTCCCCGGAGGTGGTACGGTTGATCAACGCGGTGGAGCAGAAGATGGAGGAGTTCAAGGTAACAAACATGGGCTACAGTATACTGTATGGTGGAAAAGTGTAGAAGTTAGAAGTATTGATACAACATTACAACCTAAGTGTACAGTAGGAAAAGTACAGTGAGGCAAAGTACCACGTATACAGTAATCCACTACAGGTATTGCACGCCCAAAATGTGGATGCCCGGGTGGACTTTGTGCGGGCGGTGGATGTGCGCAATGACCTGAGGGCGATGGAGGAGGAGCGGGAACAACTGCAGCGGAAGATCGAACGGTGCAAACGGCGGTTGGCAGCACGGAGGCCGGATCTGCCAAATCTGTTGGAAATGGCCGGTGGGTGGACAGGGATGTGGAAGAAGTACCTGATCATGCCAACATTTCATGTTCAGCCCAGCTGCGCATTGAGATGGAACGCAACCAGGAGTTGCAGATGCATAAACAGGACCAGCAGAAGGCGGTATGTCGACGAGGAGGAGAAAATAGAGGAAATTGGGGTTGAAGGATTAAACATGATGAACAGATTGGACACGCGGAGCAACGCATGCTGAGGATGGAACGTGTGCTGGCGGAGGAGGAACGGCGCCGGGAGGGGACGGACCCGAGGGTGGTCATTCAGCGAATGAAAGTAACCAATTTGGGGAGGGCAAAAGATCACAATGTGCCAATTGAATTCAGCGGGAAATGGAGGTGAACAGGTACCTGTTGAACGAGAAGTTGGAGCAGGACATCCGTGCACAGCGCAAGAATCTGGAGGTGGTACAACGCATTGTGGCGCAACGGAACGCAACAAAGGGGGACGTGGACAAGCTGAAGGAACAGGTAGAGACAAGAAGAGCAAGAAGTACAAGGTGTAGTAAACACAAGACATTTGAAGATAGAGCAGATGAACAGCGAGTGCATGGAACTGGCACTGCAGAGAGATCGACGGGACGAAGCATCGGAAGACAAATTGGTTGTCTACCGTCATCAGGCGGCGAACACGCAGCGCAAAAAGGCGAACGTGGCGGACATGTTGCAGCAGACAAAGTTGATGTTCAGTTGAACAAAAAAGATAAGGTTGATATGTTCAGACAAGAGTTGGACAACACGGAGGCAATGGTGGCATCAAGGCGCCGAGAATTAGGGGAGCGGACGGGCAAAGCGGAGGTGGTCACCTCGGTGCAGTACCGAACGCTGCTGAACAAATTGCGCAACAAAAGCAACGCGTACAAGCGACGCAAGACGGAGATGGAGCAGCTGAAGGCGGAACAACAGATTTTGGAGAGGACGCTGGAGCTGCTAGAGGAGCGTTTCGAGCTCATCAAGGAGGCCAACGTGAGCCGAAGTTTACCCCATTAATAAGATTGTAGATGATATACTGATGAGATCAACAACAAGCAGTATCCCACTGTATCCATTTACAGCAAAGCGAGGGAAGGGGTGTCATCGAGCGACTGGACGAAGAAGCAATCAGCCGGGTGAACCAACGGCCGAGAACGGCCAAGCCGGTGTCGACAGATGTGCAGGGACTGAAGCAGATGCTGGAACAGATCAGTGAACAGATCAACGAACGACGAAACGAGGTGGCCCAACTGAACGCCGACATCGAGACATTCCATGCGGAGAACAAAGTGCGAGTTTGGGATGAACTAATCTTATCAAAACCAAGGTTGCAAAAAGTTCGGGTCGGGTTGGCCGAAAATTCTTCGGGTAGGGTTTCGGGTTGAGAAAAAGTCCGGTTTCGGGTTACCCGGCGCAACCCTGATCAAAACCCGATTCACAGGAGAAAAATGAACACTTCTATGCCCTGAGGACAGAGATGGATGCATTGGAGGAGGAAAGCCGGAGGGAGCGGAAGGATACGGAAGAGGTGCGTGGGTGGAGGAGTTGGAGCAGTACAATCTGGGAGGAATGAGCAAAAACATATTTATATAGAAAATTATGGACATTGAACGAAGATTGGCGGAGACAAGGGCGGAGCTGGAGCGGAACAACGTGGAGGTGCAGAAGCACAAGTGGCTGGCGGAGAACAGCACCAGCGTGGAACAGGCCGAGTACGCCTTCCAACAGTTGGAGGTTGGTTGGTCGACTGGTTGATCAGCACCAGATCAATCACCTGATCATCACCAATTTCTGATCATCACCAACCAAATCCCTTTCCTTACCAACAGCACCAGCGCAACGAATGCATCCAAAAGATTGCCACGTTGAGCCGCGAGCTGTCGAGCTTGGCGGGACGTACAGAGCTGGCGGAACAGACCCAGATGTGGAACAACCTGGTCAAGATGTTCGAGCTGAAGCTACAACTGAAGAAGAACACGCGAAAGTGGGAAATCGGGGGAAGGGAAGGCGAAATTAAGGGGAAAAATATGTAAAATTAAGGGATGAATCAAAGCCATGGGGTGATCGACGGTACTGAACATTTCATCTGGTCATTACTATTGATTGGACGAATGGGGATGGAGTTAATACAACGATAAAATGGGCTGATCTGTTTTGATTGATACCAAAAATGAGTTGGAATTTCACCATTTGTAGAATAATAGAATTGGATATTGGACTGCTTACAAAAAGGGGAAAAATGTTGCACGTTGTTATTGAGTGAAAGAGCGAGTGAACAGAACGCTACTTTTTCAGCGTTTGGACCAAACTATTAACATGTTGCGCAATTTGTTGCGCGCAATTTCGCCAAAATGTGCAACATTTTTGATTGCCCTTATTTTGGTCATCACTATCTTTATCATAAACATGTTCATGACTCGTCATTGGCACTGCACCTCCTGCTCAGTCTGGATTCCAATCCATTCGCAGTCAATTCGGGTGTAGTAATCTGAAGGGAGGAAAGGACAATGTTCAACAACCGACCAAAAACTACCGTACTCCCTCTAATTTACTCCTTAATGAGGGAAACTACGGTATCCAAAAAATAAGCTAGTTCCTCTTCGAGTTTACCGTGCAGTGGTGCCTCCTTGCCATGGCACGGTCCCCCGGTCAGTGTTCCCATCTGACTCCACCTGCCCTGCCCCGTCGACATCAGCAGGGGACCTCCGCTGTCACCCTTGGGAAGGAAAGAGGTACAGAATGCCAAAAATATTCAGAATTTCGGCCATAAATGCCAAAACGCACACTTTCGACCACCGCATGTGGGTCCTTGTCGCTGATCACGCATATTTTGTCCGCCATCTTCGACGTTATCCGGCGCCGCAGTTCCCGTTCGTTGATCTGTGCTGTTCCTGCTCCGCCCCCTCCTGCTCCTTCCTTGACTACTGTTACATCTGAACTGCCCGAACTTGTCCCCCGAACATGCCCAAATATTAGTGCAACCAATGACTTTTCTTGGCCAACTGGGCCATGTGCCAATTGAACTCCAGCTCCACACACTCCCCAGTGCCCAACACCCTTTCCCGTCCGAATTGAAGTCGTTCCGGGATCTTCGGGTGGGTCAGTTTCCAGATGGGCGATGTCTCGCAGTGGGCTGAACTGGTCCAACATCATCTATCCATTCCATTCCCCCGATCTTTTTAGTTTCTTACGCTTTGTGTTGCCCCATCCGGCCACCAGCACTTCTCCGCCATTGGGCAATCCGACTCCGGCCGCCGTCTTGGCACTCTCCCGGGAAAGGCAAATCGGACGGAGAGTGTCGGAGAAGTTCAGCGGAGTGGCCAACTGGGCAAGAAAAGTTTAGGTCTAAGCCTGATGTGAATTTAAAGCCAAATCGGACAAACACCACCTTGAGCAGGGCCATGTCTTCCATGGTGACGGACCCGATGTAGTCATCGTACCGGTCCACGTACTCACTGCGCAACACAATACGTTCGACGGCATAAGTGGAGGCACTGCTCAGGTTGGCCGAGCCGGCGTAGATGGTCACAGATCTGATAGTAGCCAGTAGAAACCACAATATTCCACTTTTGGAGAATGTCGAAAATAAAGACCCCGGCGGGGATACAATTAGGACATGTTTTGTCCGAATGAGTCCCAATTAGTGCTGGTCGAATCCCAACTGGTTTTTAATCATAACACTTACTCCGGTGAGAATACCTTCCCGCCGCCCGCATTGACGCAATGCCCGGCACTGAGCACGTAGTTCCGACTGACAATGCTGGCCGTACAGATGGCCGGACCAAGCACAAACGCCATCCAGGGCAAGTACGTGTCCAACACCACGTCCTCGCCACGATACACCTTCAGAAGGTGAAGAAGGGGAGGAAAAAGTCAGTAAGATCAAGGCTGCACATTCATATGTACGTCTTGAACTACTGTTCCAAAATAACTCATAAATGGGTTATGTGCAGAATGTTGATGTGAACAAACAAAACGAACTGATTGGGCATCGGGAGGGGGCAAGTCCATCTCTGTAAGAATGCCACAATGGGCGGAGGAAGACGCCGAAAGATCATTTGACAATATATCATCCGGAGGAGAGTTGCACAAAGTGAGGTAGGGAAGAAGGGCGAGCAGGAACAGGACTATCGGCAGGAAGTGGCAGTCGGAGGACATGATCAAAGTCGGATCAGTTGGAGGAGGAGCAGAACAGCAAGGAAGTGGCGGGGAGGAAGTGGCAGCCAGCAAAACAAACTATTTGGACTGAGTTGGCCAACCCGCCGGAGATGGTTTTGGTGTTTTGTGTTGATCTATCCCCTTGGCCCCTTGGCCCTTTCACTTTCGCTTTTATTGCCCGTTAACAACAGTTTTTCCCGAACTGCTCCGTCCGCCCGTCCATTCTTCCCACCCAAAACAAACAAACACTGTCTGGCCCAACTCTCCCTCCTCCCATTCATCTGATCAGTCTCGATCTCGACCCACTCCGACTGTCCACCACTTTCTGTGGGTGTTGTTCATCTCCAACCCAGTCTCCACCTCCAGTTTTATGACCCTACACACCATCCATACATTCATTTTTGCTTTTGTTCATCTCCATCTTTTATTTTTATTTTATGTCCATGTCTGTCTTGTTCATCTCCGTCGTCCGATTACTATTATTAGTTGTCTTTGTTGTTGTCCTCCAAAAGGTCGGGCACCGTCTCCGCCCACTACCGTACCCCTCTTTCTCCTCCACTTCACCACCGTACTTCTGCTCCAAATACCTTCTGAACGTCTTCAACAGTTTCCAACTTTGTGCCGCCCCAATCTTTTGTGCCGCCCTTTCCTCGGCCGACAGGGCACGACGCACACCGCGATGCACGCTGAACACGTGCGGCAGAACGCGGAGGTGGAAGCCGGCCCGACATAATTCGATGATCTGAACATACCGTACTCTATGCTGTATTTCCCCTAGTTTACTGTATTTATACTTTCTCTATTTTCTAGCCCAACCCCTTGAGGAAAGTTAAACTCACACTTGCGATGAAAATTAGTCGGGGGCTTCATTTGAAAATTTAGCCCTTATTTTTCGGTTTTTTACAGTTTCGATTTTGGCAATTTTTCTCCCCGATTTTTCGATTTTTACTGTAATGGTCTTATGTTTGCCTGCATACCTGTACTTGCTGGTCATACAGTCGGACGGGCACATCCTCGAAGTGGAGTGGTGCACTGGCCGGCATCACCAGTTGGGGCTCAAATGCCGCATTCCTTTAGTTTTGATCAGATTGATCATTTTTTGATCACTTTTTGATCTTTGATCACTCCAATTGAACTCACATGAAGCTGACATTGCGCATCCCGTCGTTGACCAACTTGGACTGGTTCAGCCAGTCCTTCAGTCCCGGGATGTGGTGGCCGGCGGGAAAATGGTGCCGGTGGTAAGGAAATGCCCTGAAGGGGAAGGCAGCAAACACCGAATTAATACTTTGTTTTGCTCGACAAACTCACAGTCCTTGACGAAGCAGTACCCGCAGTTGTTCCACACTATCCGGTACCTCGAGCACCGACTCTTCCAGTTCAAAGCGTCTATAAAATCATTTGGATTTTATTTTTGACAAACAAATGGATTAATTTGGCCCAAAAAATGGCCAAATTTTATGGCCATTTCGTACACCTGACCACATATGCCATTTTCTGCTCCTTTTCCCCCGGCTTTGGATTATCCATCAATTTGGCCACTGTTGCGCTGAAATTGGCGGAGAATAGAGTGTCCACATCGGCAACCAAATGGAAGGGAATGCGCGGGGAGGAGCCGAGACGGGCAATGTTGCGGAGGGTGTTGATGGGGTAGCGGAGGGGCAACCAGCGCAGGGTGCCGGACAGAGGCGGAGCTGAAACAACGGGAGATGAACAACACCGAGATAGACAGGTAATGAGATGAACAAATTTGGGCGGAGTTGGAAAGAAAAAAGTAGCAACAGAAAGTTGCTTAAATTTACAAAAATTAGCGCAACTTATGGACTAAGGGAGAACAGTGCTGCACAACATGATGAAAGTGGATTGTTGTTGATCAATTATATCGGCGAAGAAGTTCAACAAATGTACCGTAAATGTACTGTGTTGTTTTTATTCTGACAGACAATCAAAACCAATGGAATAAAAGGACAAATTCATCAGTCAAAAGCAGTGAATGATCAAAAGGGGGAACAACAAGGGTTGGTGTGGTGCCGGGTACTGCTCCAACTTGTGTTCCATCCATTCCACCATTCTTCCGCCGTCCTCCTTTCACCTGCCTTCCTCGCTGCTTCCTTTTTTGCCGTACCCTCCTCCTCCCCCTCCATACCCTCCCCCTCCTCCGCCTGTCCGCCACGGTCTCCACCCCACCGGTCTCATCCCGTACCCGTACCCCATGTTCGTCCATCCCCCGCCGTATCCGTACCCTCCGCCGCCTCCGCCACACCCACCGTACCCGCACGGCCCGTACCGATACGTTCCTCCGCCCCATCCGCCAAAGCGTTTTGCGCGACTGAGAATGGGATGGAATGAGATGAGATTAGATTAGATTGAGATATTTGAATGGATTAATGGAGGGAAAAACAAAGAACAAACTCGGCGGAAGAAGCATCGACGGACGGAGAGGAAGAAGAGCTGAGGACGGAATCGAGCAGTACCAGCAACACAACCAGCAGAAGAAGGAGGAGGGGACACATTCGACCAGAGAAAGGCATGTCAGTGCAATTATCAGATGAAGTGGCGAAACGGCAGAATAAAATGGAACAAAATTGACTTCCGCGATGAACTTATTAGGTATTTATTTGGATTTTGTCTTGGGTAGCTGTCTGGTAGATGACCTTGTCGTCGTCGTCGTTCTGTTTTGGACCCTTTTTGGCTGTTTTTGTGTGTTTTGCTTCCCTTCTCTCCCCTTTTTCTTTACCCTTTTATACCCTTTCTTTTTCCCCTTTTATTTTCGTCGCCAATTTGGCGAACATCGCCGGCAGTTGATAGACTAACACTCGCGCGCATGGTCGGGTGTTTCGGGGTGGGTTTGTGGGGGGGCGATCAGACCAGACCAACTACTTAATCGACTCTCTCCCCCTCTCTTCCTCCCCACTCACTGCGTCACGCAATGTTTTTGCCGAATTGAATGAATGCCTCGAGGGAATGAATGAATGAACGTGACTTAACACAAACAAATAAAAAGGCAAAAAGTGATCCATCGCACTTCTTTTCCCTAGGGACAGAACCACAGAAAAAGAACCACAGAAATAGGTAAGGTAATTTACAATTGATGATGTTCGGAGTAACAAGGGAATACGAACGGATACCTTCCATAGGTTACAAAAAATATATTCAGCTCAAAATGGTGCGCAACATTCTGTTCTGCACAAATGTTGCTCACAACAGCAATCTGTTGAACAGTATGTTTGGACAACATTCGTGTTGTTGGACAATATGTTGCGCAAAATGACTCCTTCCAAATTGCAACTTTGGGTCAGCACATTTGGAAGAAGGGAAAGGCCAAAGGGTCAAAAGTTGCAGAGCAATGGGGCACAAGTACAACAACAGAGTTGTGGACGAGAAACTCGGTTAACTGGGATTACATGATGAAGTTGTGTACAATATGCACAGAATATATTAAAGTCTATATATTAAAGTATATATGGACTTACCATGTCCAGTGTTATTGTTGGTGTTGCTGTTGTGCGGAGGGCAGGGAAAGTTGCGGGGCAACAACTGTCGAGCAGGCAGAAGACCACAACTGTTGTCGGGCTGAAAGGGCGAACGACGCCACACCAAATGGAGGGAGAGCCAGTGGCGGAGGGAGGCGGAACAGTGCCACAGGGCGAGAAGTTGGAGCAGGATGGACTCCTCCTCAGGACGGACCAGCACAGCAGCGGACATCGGACCATTCCAATAGAGAGCCAAAAAGGGCAATGTGATGATGGAAATGGTAAGGTTGGTTGGGCTCAGAATCGATACAGTACCCTCGTCCAAAATGGGTTTGGATTACTGTAGCTTTTTATGATGTACTGTACAGTAATTTCAAAATATAGTATTATTTTACAATGCTCACCTGTTCTTGGATCTTGTGCACATAATGGAGCGTGGAATGGACCGCCAGAATGATCATCGGAGGAGGGATACTGTAGAAGGGATTACTGTATTTTCTGAGGTGATTACAGTATGAGAGAGTAGTGGTTACAGTATTATTTTGTCCAACAACCAACCCGTGTTCGCTGTACTGCTCCACCTTCTCCGATTCATCTGCAGTCCATTGTGCCACTGTGAAGTTGAACAGCACGCAAAAGGTTCCCCAGCGGACTCCAGTGAGAAGAACATCGCTTCTCATCGGCACCGCAGTATCGCCAAGGAGCAACAGCGAATTTGTGTCAAAATTGGCATTGTTTTTGTTGACAGAGTTGAAGGAAGTCATTGTACAAAAGAGGAGGATGGTGGTGGTGAACATGGCGGAACAGAGCAGGAACAGGACGAACAGAAGACGGAGCAGGACAGGGAACATGTTAGAGCTGAAACAGGACGAACAGAAGACGGAGCAGGACAGGGAACATGTTAGAGCAGGAACAGGACAAACAGAGGACGGAGCAGGACAGGGAACATGTTAGAGCTGAAACAGGACGAACAGAAGACGGAGCAGGACAGGGAACATATTAGAGCAGTAACAGAACGAAGAGATAAGGGAAAACATGTTAGGGCAGGAACGGGACAAACAGCAGGAGAGGGGACATATTGATGTTGAGAGATGGGGATTTGGAAGTTTGGGTGGCGTGGGAGGGATTAGCAGGCCGGGGAGGGGATTTGGGAGGTGGGACAACAATCGGAGCAAATTGAATTGAAAAAAAGTTTGTTTTTATTTTCACTGAAAATAGTGTTGTTCGACAATGAAAAGTGAACAATGTATGATCAGAGGAGCGTGGTGTGCACCTCCTCGCAGCTCCACACCATTCTGAACCCGTCTCCGTCGTTGTCCTGCTCGGCATCAGTGCGGAACTCCACGAAGAGTTGATTGCCGGTGGGGATGGGCAATTTCATTGGCGAGTCCACCTTAAGAACATAAAGTCCACACAGTCGAGAATTTCGAGTTTCGAAGGGATTTGTGCTGACCGAACAAGGCCATGGGTTCCAGTTGAGCGTGTTGAAGTCGGGCATGGAGTACTCGCGCGAGACGGCGTCCAGCGCGGACAGGGCCGAGCGGGCGGGGAATCCTTCGAAGGGGTCAAAGATCACATCAAAGATCAAGAATTAAGAACACTCACCGCCAGCCCTCTCGCGACAATCGCCCCCAAAATCGGCGCGTAACACCTCGGCCGTGCAGCGAAGTCCAGTCGGGGGGATTATTGTGGCTCTGAAAGGGTGAAGATCAATTTGAACACATTTTAGTCAGTACAGTACCTCATCACTGATGAAGCCGGATAAGTGCCAGGGTATCCGATGCTGGTCAACGCGCCAGAACTCTCTCGGATCGGGGCCAACTCGTACACATTCAAGGAACCACCTTGACTTGGATTTGGCACATGTTTTTGACCTCCAATTGGATATATTATCAAAGTGACTTGGATATTGGGAGACGGAGTAGTAGCTGAGTTCGTACCCACTGCCCGCAACCGACGCGTCCGTGTCCAGTACCAGCACCATCTGGTGCTGATCCGACAGAATGGACGGGGGAAGGAAGGCGCCGCAGAAGGACTGCCCCACCGGCGGATCCGAACTGTTGGCATAAATCTGAACCCGGGATTAAAAAACCTTAGCTTAAAAACCTAAATGCTCTACACTCTGCCCTAACCTAAACCTTAAGTTTTTAGACCAATATAACACCGTTAGCGAGTCGTACACGCAGTTCTGCCCTCCGCTAGTCCCGGTCACCGGCATATCACTGATCCGCCTTAGCCGCCTTCGATCCAACCAGTCCCGATCGAAACGCCAACGGGGCCGAGCCAACCCCATCAGGTAGCGACCTCGCTCAAGCTGAAACGTCTTGAACACCACCAGCACACGATGGTCGGAAGCGGCCAGGATGCTGGTGGTACAGGAACTGTTGTGGGCGTACGGACTGTGCGGGAAGTGCGGCGAGGTCAGACGACCCGAAGCCAACGAGACACCGTCCGGAGCTTAACCGGGGATACGGTAGTGTTTGATACGGTAATGGGCCAAATCGGAATACGGTAGTTTAACCATTTCCATCGATTTCAACAGTTCGATTGCATGGGGACAGTGCGCGGTAGCGGAGGCGGAAGTTGGCCGAGAATTGGCTTTGCAGCACGACGGAAGAGGTGAGTTGGAGCACGGAGGTGGCCGAAATGTGCCAAGGAGGGGCCTTAAAGAGCATATTAATAATGGCCAAAAGTTTTTTTAATGGGATATTTTTAGCAGAAAGTCATCTTCAGGTCTTCAAGACGTATTTGAGCAATTCTAAGCTAATTTGAAGCAGAAAAAACATTATCTGACTTTTAGATCAATTTTGGCATTTTAGGGTTCACTTCTCTCTAGATACGGGACTGCCTTTGGTATTGTTTGGAAAATGCAGATCATTATCCGGAAAATACCCTCATCAGGCACACTTTTGGAATATCCATCCCCTCATGTCCTTCCTCTGCCCGGATGTACTCCTCCAACTTCGTCCCTTACATATCTTCCACAACTCCGCACACTGTTCCCATCCGCCTCCACCGTCTGCTGTCCCACTGCGCTTTGTCGTGCACATGCCGGATGTTCGCATTCGCTCGGAGCGCCTACGTCGCGCAACTCGACGAACTCGTCGAGACAGTCGCCACGGGTGGACGGAAAGGAGAACTGGTCGAACAGCACTTCCACTGGCTGACGCTGGTCGGAGTAGATGAACCAGCGACATCTGATGAGAGCATATGTAAAGTAAGATGTAGGATATATGATATATATATATATCTAAGATCTATGGACGGACCTCTTGTGGCGTTGGTTGGTCCGCGTGAGTGTCTTCTCGCTGGAATACTCCACAGTTTGCCACTCCTCGCCGGCCAAATGCGTGCCGCCACAGGGCGCATCAATGGCACGGTATTCTGCCTGGATACGGTAGAATGCAACATATTATACATTTTGGATATTGTAGAGACTTGGAAACCGGCGGACACTTCATTGCTGGAGTCCGAGATGAAGAACACATCGACGCGACGGTAGGAGGAGACGAGCGAGGGGGTCAGTTGGTCGCCAACCAGGTTGGAGGGCAACGAACAGCTCGAAGACATCAGGAAAGGCGAGGTGGCCTGGGGCAAGACAATTAGGTAGATGAGCCCATAGCAAAATTAAGGTCGGAAAAGTGAAACTTTAGGTCCGTCGTATATGGCCGCGTAGTCGTAACAGGGAATGGCCAGCCCAGGTTGGAGTTCGGGGGTGCCAGCGGGTGCCAGCGGACTTCGGACACTTCTGGAGGAGGACGGGGCCGGGGAAGAAGCCAGTCGTCCGGCAATGTGGTCGTTGGCCTCCAGCTCCAGCCTGGTCACGCGCACTTCGATCACTTTGCCGGAGGGGGCCTGTAAAAATAGACATTTGATCAAATTGTTCAAATGTATAATCCACCAAAGATAGGATATGTTACAGAAACATACAGTAGTCTATCGTACCTGGATCACCCACTCGCATCTCAGATTGGGATAGTATTGTCCCGTGCCCGGGTCCACTGGCGCCTCAAACTTTTGCCACTGTGTCGTCGCGTTCAGTCGACCCCCGCACCCGTTGGCCGGTCCCAGACTGGCGGTCACCACCTCAAGTTCAACACGTTCAACACTTCTCCCCCTTCCCTGCCTTGCATGAAAAGAATGACTGAAGGCATTTGCCCGCTTTGTTGCAAAACATTTTGTCGAAACGCCATTTTTGCATAGGTAACATTAACATGATGGGAAAATGCCGATTTGTAGGCACTTGCTCAACATAAAATGCCACATGTTGCAAAAATGTTGCGAACAAATTACACAAATGGATTTGTTGCACAAAATATTGTGCAACATAAAGGCATTTTTATGAGGAGATAGCATTGGATATGGAGAGAACGTTAGAGAAACACCAGCAAGTAAGAAATAGTGTTTTGTTCGTCTGGCATCTTTTGCACCAAATAAAACAATGTATCTGCCAAAAAGCTTATAAAGAGCCGATTTTTGGGCAATTTACTGGTCACCCGCCTCGGAGCGCGGGTAAACGCGTAGTAAAACGCTTAGTATATAGTAGTACTACACGGCACTTGATGATTGGGGCCCTCCCGTGAGTGGTCACGGTCACACGGATTTTCCGTAATTTTTGAATCTTTTTGCACAATTTGTTGTGCAGAATACTTAATTTGTTGCTCAACATTTTGCGCAGAATACATTTTTGTTGTTTTGCAACAAAATAGTAAAGCAATTTTTTGCACAAAACAAATGGTCCGCTATAACAGTAATAATGGTCGTTTTGCAAATGTGTTGTGCAGATTTTTTTTTGCGACCCCGGGTTTTCCCATTTCCCTCCGATGATTGACCATTTTGAAGCCGCCGTAGTTGGCACTGTGATCGGTGCGGAAGTGGACCAGCAGTTGTGCCCCGCCGGTCTTGGTCTCGCCCTCGGGTGCCTTGTCTCCGCACAGAACCAGCTGTACTTTGGACTTTGATCTTATTTTGCTCCTTCCCTTCCCTTGCCATGCCCCTGACCTGTCTCGTCTTGTTGCCCATCTCCGCCCCATCGTATGTTTCCACCGCATCGAACGCACACTCCGCCGCCAACTCAATGCGCATGTCGGTGAACTTGTAGGAGATGATCCGATCGGAGGGTGCCGTGATGTTCCAGACACAGTCCAAGCTGTGGTGGTAGGGCAGCGGAAAGCCGGGCGAGGTGATCACCACCGAAGCTAAACAGCCGAACACCTTGACCAGATCAGAACTGATTGTTCGTGACCAACCTTGTCTCGCCGACTCGCCCAGATTCACATCACCGCCACAGTCCGACACGGCGTAGGACAGTTTAAAGCCGCGATGGTTCTTATGGCTACGTTCGTGCAGATGGGATCGATTGGTGAGGAAGCGCACACCGATGGGACCCTTTTTGGAGAAAAATATTGATACCTATATTGTACCTTTACTGTGTTTAAAAAGAAGGAGTACTGTACTTTGATTGAAAGGGCTTCCGCACTGTCCGCCAGAAAGGTGGCGCCGCACAACATTTGCACCGTCACGTTGCGCAACACATCCCGAATCTCCAAAAAGTCGGACGGGCACAAACGACGGCCTTTTTCAGCAAAGTTGGGTTACAGACCCAAAGTTCAGGAAAGTGCTTCACCAACCTGACCCGATGCGATCCCTGTCCAGGTCCAGGTCGAGCACCTTCAAAGTCACAATTTGGGTGCTGCCCGGCTGACTGTCCGGGTCGATCAGGTACTCGCACAGTGCATCCTGGTTGGGGTAGAAGTCCGGGTAGTAAGGCGAGGTCAGCACGCCATGTCCGTTGCGGAACACAACTCCACCGCACACTGTGCCAAAGGAGAACAACGTCAGAATGTGTTCTGATACTCCCCGAACTTCCCAAATGTTACCAGCTTCCCAACGAAGTTTAAAGCCCCGAGCGGACTTGCGCGCATCTGAACATGAGGTGGGATTGGATATACCCTGTAATATGCCAGGCCCAATCCGACAAACAAATCCAAATATGTGCTCACCAGTGGTGAAGTTCAGTCGGACCCGGTTGGTTTCAGTGGCAATCGGTTTTGGCAAAGTGTTGCCACACAAATTTTTGCCGGGCGCCTCGTGGTCAAAGAAGAACCAGTAGTTGTACAATGGGGAAATGCCGCGCGCTTGATGCTCTTCGGAAATCTGTGCAAAGGCGAACATTTTGGAGATGTATCAGGACCAGCAGGACATGACCTCTACCCTGAGAAAGTCCCTGGTGCAGTCCACCGATTGGGCAATGTCGAACTGCTCGAAAGTGATGTGCAAATGGAAACCTGGGGGCACTTGCAGGTCCCACAGACATCGTGAGTTTGGGGGATAGTCGCGCGGAAAACCGGGCGATTGAACGGTGCCGTTCAGCGCGTTGGCGTGGAAGCCGCACTGATCGGGCTGGTCATCCGCGGCGGGGACGAAGGCGTACCGGAGCGAGAAGCCGCGTCTGTTCACGCTGGCATCCGTGTGGAAGTAAAGCGTCATCGCGCGACTCAGTGTCCGAACGCGCCGAAAACGATAGGGTACTTTGTCAGCGCCGGTGTCCTGATCGCTAATCTCTTGCAAGCCACAGTAGCGGTGGATCACCGCCGAACGGTCCTCTCCTTTTTTGGACCATTGTAGGCCTTTTTGAAGAAAAAACAAACAAACAAACCGGAGGACACCTCCAACAGGTCGCGATCGCACTCCAGACTGTTCTCCAGGTCAAGCGCAGTGAACTCGATCTGATCAGCAAGTTAAATTATTGAGCAATCAAAATCAAATGATCTACCGAGATAACCATTCCCTCGGGTGCTCGCAACAACCACAGGCACTCGGTGTTTTCGCTGTAATTGCCAATCCCGAAGTTGGGGCTGCTCACCTCGCCCGACATGCCGTATTTTTCCGCGTCAATTACACCTCCGCATTCTGTTTTTTGGTAAAATATGTTTTGGGGGGGGGAGTGATGCGGAACTGACCGTGGAAGGTGACTGTTAGGTTAAAGCTGACCGAGTTGCGCAGGTCAAACAGACCGAGCGAGAAGGGCCGGTCGAACAGGTACAGCTCCAACTGGGAGTTCAACATGCTCAACGAGGTACGATTGGCACCGCGCAGACTGTGCTCACAGATTACCGACCGGTGCGGGGTCGGATCGGAAGAGTCATCTTCACGGATTTGGAGATGGAGATGTACTTGGAGATGAACCTTCTTCCCTACCGGTGATCATCACTCGACTGTCCGTCTCCTCGCATTTCTTCGACGCTGTATTGACCGCGGCACTCAGCGCATGTACTCCTT
The DNA here is from genome assembly GCA_034700465.1 of Rotylenchus robustus. NCBI lineage: Eukaryota > Metazoa > Nematoda > Chromadorea > Rhabditida > Hoplolaimidae > Rotylenchus > Rotylenchus robustus. The sequence goes on from JAQIYK010000003.1 coordinate 21,756, forward strand.
GCCGAAAACGGAAGTTGCTGAGTTCCAGTTGGACAGTGCAGTCCGGCACGGGCTTCCGAATCTGGACGTGGCAAAACGCTACAAAAAGGATGGGGGATAAAGAGGAATTGAGCTAATGATTGATTGAACTCACTCATCACACTCCGCGCCATAAATCGTTTACGCCAGTCCTAAACCGTATATTTTACCGTATCCCTCCACACTACCGTATCCTTTCCTACCATGCCGGCTTCTGGGCTAGAGATGCTCTTGTTCCCGATGGACACACTGCTTGACTCGTTGATCTCAATCATGCAGGAGGAGTTGTCAAAGTCCTTCGGCACCTTCAACCAATGTTCGGATCAGACCCATTTTATCCCGTGGTGTACTGTATGTACAGTCTCGAATCTGTTATTTCCCTTGGTATGCTGGACCTTTGTGTATTTGACCCGGAATGGCACATCCAACACGCGTTCCAATCCGCCGAGTCGATGCGGATCATTCAGCGCCACCCACAGCTGCTGATTAACCATTTTGGCGTCGTAGAACAGCGTGAGCAGGTCGGTGCTAGACACGAAGCTGGTCAGGTTGGCACAGAACTGCATGTTGCCCCGAAAGGTACTGCTCCGTCCGGCTAGCGAGTTCAGCTTTTCCGGGTAGATGCCATTGGTTATCTAATGTAAATTAGGTGGAATGGGTTGGTTTTTCAATTGAACTACCTCGAGGTTGTTGAAGCAGGATACTCGCCACAGCACATCAGCCAAGGCGGGCATCGATGGCTGAATTATTTACTTTGATCAGATTAGAACAGTGAACAGCTTGATCACCTCGGCACCTCCAGTCGGGAACTCCAACTCCAGCAAGTAGCGACTGCCCATGCCGGCCCGGAAGTCCCAGCGACAGAACACGCCAGGAATCAGCTGTTGTTGAGCATAACCCGGCGGGTATAGCTCGCCCGCTTCATCCTCCACCAGTCCGCCGCAGGCGAACTTCGATGACCACAGTCGCATGCGGAAACCACAGCGACGACTCAGACAGAACAATCTGCTGTTGGAGCAGAGAAGTACCTCTCCAGGACGTACGCTAATCGCTTTAGTGTTCTCTACCGTACCTGGTCCTGCCCATGCCAGCATGGGCTCCACTGCCATCGGCGAGGAACTGGATGTGCAGAGTCTGTTGGCTGGACTGGTAAGGCGTTGGGGACAGCATCAGACGGGAACAAATGGGCTTCTGGAGGAAATCACCTGGGTTGGAAAGATCAAAGATCAAGCTCAAAAATCAACTCAAAAACAAAGATCAGTGATTGGACCCACCGGTTGCGTTGCTGTCCCGGATGGCGAGGAACTCCGCGCTGCAATTCTCCGTTGTGGCCATCTGTGGACAAGTTCATCAAAAGTACAGCTCCGAGTCCCTTCGCAATACTTACCCACATGTGCTCCACCCTATAAATAGTTGATGATCATCAACAGTCATCCCCATCAAGTCCCCCGTCCCATACTTACACAGCCTCGACAAAGTGTCCCGGCGGAGCGCGAACCGTCCATTCGCAGTTCACGCGGGCTGGGTACACGTCCGGATAGTTGGGCGACTGTACGGAGGCATTCTGGCCTTGGAGCAGCATCAGCGAACCACCACAGGTGGCCAACTCGACGGTGGCATTCCAGCCCGGCGATTGAAGGTCCCCATCTGCGGATTGTCATATATACCATCAAGTTCAAGCAGTTCACTCCCCTTACCTGTTACATATGTTACGTGAAGATGTTCTCCGGTGGACAGAATGGTACTGGGAGCTTCCTCACGACAGTATCGGCCGACGAGCGGAGATTCTCGCGAAGGACCGTCCCGGATCTCCAGAAAGTCTTCGTTGCAGCTGATCAGAGATCAAGTTCCGATAAAACTTCTAAACGCAAAACTCACTCGTCATTGTCGCTGACTGGGTCCTGCAACATGAATGTGCGTGGATCAACCGTGAATTGGAGGCGCCTGCCGGCCGGCGCCACTAACGTCCACTGACAGTTCAACGAGTTAGGCGAAAAGTGCGGAAAGTCGGGCGAGGAGAGCGCACGTCGGGTGTTGAACTGGTCCAACTGGACCAGCGAGGAGGCACAGTCGTGCACGCGCTCAGTTAGCGCCAGTTTGAAGCCCTGGCAAGGGACAGACAGAAAAGTTGCATAAGTAGCACAACAACAAGTTGTAAAAAAAGGTTTCAATTGCACTACAAGTTGAAGCAGTACTTACTCGACCCTTGGACAGTGTACTCCGGTACCGAATGAACACATATCCGCCCCGAAGTGTCACATTGAAGTGTTCCTGGCCACAGTGGATGCTGGAGTTCCTGGCCATGAACGGTTTGTCGAAGAAGGGCACATTGGAGAACTCGAGGAAGTCCGCGCTGCACTCGTTGCTTTGCCAGTCCCGTGGGGCCATCTTAGACAAATAGAACATCCAGTAAAGATAGAGCTTCCCCTAAAAGGCTAATGTGCTTACGTCCATGTCTAGCGATCGGATGGTCAGGTCCCGGCGCGACAGAAGCAAAATGTTCCACTGGCAGGAGTGGTTACGTGTCAGCGGCGGGTTCGGGTAGCCGGGCGAAACGAGCACTGTGTCCAGCGGACCCTTTTGGACGGGCCACAGTTCGGTGGAGTCGCAGGACAGCGAGTAATCCAGGGAGAAGCCGCGCGAAAAACGAGATCTGGAGAGGAAAAAGCATCGGATCAGATTAGCAGACCAGACAGGACATCAACAACACCTGTCGGTGTAAAAGTACACGTAGGCCAGGTCGGCTGAGTTGACCTCCACTCGGGTGTGCAGGTCACTCTTGCGACAGATGCGCGCATTCTCGGGCAGTTCACTGCAGGAAATATCCATGAAATTAAGGACAGAAAGTGTTGATGTACCTGATGTCCTCCTCCGTCTCGATGTTCTCTGTGATCAGCGACAAAAAGTCGTACTGACAGTTCGGGTGCTGCTCCAACTCGATGGCTGTCACGTTCATCACAATGGAGGCAAAAGTGGGTCGTTGGATAGTCCATTTGCAGCGTTCGTTGTTCCGATACCTATTTTTTGGTCAAAAATTGATCTGAAACTGATCAAAAGTTCAGTTGTTCAGTCCGACCCACCACATTCCCAGGTTGCCCATTGGGCTCTGCAGGGTCTGTGTGTCGAATTTTGCGACCAGTTCCCCGCCACAATTGAACACGTTCGTCCCGCTCCTTTGCCTTTCTCCTTCGCCTGCTTCTCCTCCCGCGCGACTTCCGTTGATCCCTAGCGGACTGATCTCCTCCCAGATCAGACGGAATTGGCCGTAAATGTTTGGGTGAAACACTAAAGTTGCCCGATTCGCGCGCACAATGTGCGCCGCACCGCGTTGGGGAGGCGAAGCGCCGCTGAAGCGCAGCGCCAACGCCTCCGAGTCCTGACACAGCTCGCCACTGCCGATGACGCCGCGATTCTTGTTAAAACGAACGACGGATCAGATCATCGATGAGATTGGGATACGGTAGTATCGTAACCAGTATCGTATCCCCACATTACTGTACCCAGCCATCGTATACATACCGTGGGAGTGCACCAAATGGGATACACGGTAAGGGATGAGGAGAACTGTGCCAATTGGAACTGGGTGAGCGCGAAGCGGATCCAATTGTCCGCACTGGTGGTGGCGATGTGCCAGGAGACGGGCTTGTTGAGGCCGGGCGGAGGGGACTCGATCACGCGCGACGTGGTTTCACCATATGCTAAACATTGCTTATCGATGTCCTCAAAATGCCTTCAGGCAATTGCTTGCTTTTTGTGTACTGTAAAGACACTTCGGCCAATTTCACTCCGGGCACTGTCCACAGCTCTTGCTTGTTCCCCATCTGTTCCTGCTCCATGTCCGTCTCGTCCTCCGGCTTGTGCCTCACCCGGATCCACATTGTTCCGTCACTCTCCACTTTTTGCGGTGCCGTTCCACAATATCTTCCCAACAGTGTTCCGCTGGCATTTGTCCCTTGGCGGAACTCCACAAACGAGTCGGTACAGAACTTAGAGCTGGGCAAGAGGAGCGTGAGCGGGATGACCTCCACTCGCCCGCCGTGCACAGTCTCCACTACCCACTCGCAATCCAAAGGCATCGGAACCGGACTCAACGTCAGACGGCCCGCATGTCCGGTCAGCGAACCGCCACAAACTGAGAAAAGGGCGCCAAATTCAAAAAGCGATTCCAACTTCCTTGATGGCTTACACGTGTTCTCGGTGTCGTAGCTGATCAGGAAGGTCTGCTGGTGCAGCGCCAGGTTCCTGCCCACCAGACGCATGTCCGCGTCGCAGGAGAATTCGCGGAAGTGTTGGGAATCGGCGCGGGTTGGGTTGGCCAGTATGCCCGCCTCTACAATGCCCAGCGAGCGGATGCCACAGAACACTTCCAACTGTACGTCCTGCTGCCCTTTTTCATTTGCCGTATCAGCCATTTGGAGCTTTATTACTTCCTCGACGCGCAAAAAAGTGCGTTTGCCAGCTGAAAACGGAACATGTTCACTTAATTGTTAGAGATGCTGCCGATATTTGCCGATTGGTTGAGTACAGCGTGCTCAACCAGGCTGAGTACAGTGTACCTGGCTATCCAACCAACCCACCGTTCTGCTCCGTCCTGATGATCCGCCACTCGCAATTCCCGTATCCCTGCTCCGCCATCCCGGCCGTGTTCAACACCTTTCTGTTGCTGTCCGCTGCCAAAATGCCTCCGCATTTGGCGAATGCTCGGAGACGAAATCCGATGGGCTTTTGGCTGCCGGGTGAAGAGGTGACGCCGGAGGTCGAATCACCTGAGGCGATCAACTGGTCGTAGGGAGCACCACGGAATATCACTGTTGTCTGATCGGGGGAAAGGATGTGTATGTTCATGTTCTGATCCGGTTGATGATCACCAAACTGACCAAGTTGCCTCCCATTGTGATGTTCAGCGGCTGCTGCACCACCTCCTGGCAGATCCGATAGCGCGTCTGCGAGCCGTACAATCTTAAATATTAAACACATCTTGATCAAATCTAACCTCGAACTCGCCAAGATTCTCGGCCATCTTTCCCGAACTCACAGATTGTTTGCCTGACTGACATCACTTGCCCCGTCGATGAACAACAATCCGCCCCTCAGGTACAGCAAGTGGTATCCGCATGAGAAGTCGCTGGGGTCGGAGGCGTTTAGCACACGCAATTGATTGATAGATGACCATCGCGCGGAAATGACCGGACTGGTCAGGTTCAGGACCTCGAAGGCCAGCACAAAGCCCGGGGGAGTGTCGAACTGCCAGGCCAACTGTATATGATCGGATCAGATTATCAGATATGATAAATCCTCCGTTCCTGTCTCACCCACCTCAACTCCCTTCGGATACGGCTTGGGGTAGTTGGGCGACTGGATAAAGGTGTCCGAGCGGGGATTGACTAAATGTGTGGAGGAGGATCAATACCAATTCGCCAAAAGTCACAGACTGTGGATAATTGCTCCCCGTACGCCTTCGCCCGTTGTGACAGTATCAGCTGGCGGATGGAAGCTCACAGTGGCATTGAACACCACGCGGTCGTCCAACTCATCGGAAGCACCGAAAGCCATGCCGAGCACCTTTTGGGGTAATTGGGACACAATTTAAAAGAGTGGGGAAATATCAATTTTTACGATCCGAGTTTGATCTGATCAGTTTGGTCTTGTCTGATCTGCTGACCTCATCCGCCATCCTGTTCGCCGTGTCCGCGTGGTAGACGAACACCACGGTCAGCTGGGTGCCCATCCACTCGAATGTTTCGTTCCTTAATCGTCCGCACATCGCTTTGATTGGTAACTCCCCGCTGGACGAGCTCAGGAAGGGACCGTCGCTGGCGTAGAACTGAACAACATGAACATCAAAAAAGACCATCGATGAACACCCAAAAGGTTGTCCCAAACCCAAACTGACCTGAACTCCATCGCGCAGCTCCGCCTTCAAGCCCTCGCCCGCCCCGCTGTCCGTCGTCCTCAAATCAACACACTTTTTACCGGGCGGCACTGGCTCATCCAATTCCATTCTCTGCGCAATTTTTGAACATTTATAAATTAAAATTTTGGTATTTTTTAAATTGCCTGAATTTGGACACGGATGGAATGGCCATGTGGGGCGCGGATGGACCAGACACACTTGCGGAGAGGGTCCTCACCGACAAAGTCGGCACCAGTCGAAGCATTGGCCAAAAGGAGGGAATTGTTGCGCGTAAGCACTCCGCCACAACCTGCAACTCGCAACCCAATCAACCAGTCCAACATCCACCCCCTGCCGATCCAATATCGTCTTAATCCGCCCGCCACCCACCGACTGTGTTCCAGCTCAACCAGACGTGGTTCTCCGGCTCGTCCCGGGACTGGAACTCCACTCGGAGCTGGTTGTGCTCCGTCACGATGTCCGTCGGCTCCGCCGTCGCAGCACAGAATCGACGTGGCATTTTGGACTTGGTGCTGGCGTTGTAAGCAAAAGCCACAGAGCCTTGGATAGCGTTAATCGTGTTGACCGAGTCCGGGTCAATCTGAACAGTTCGGTAAGGTCGAAGATATCTATGGGATTAACCTCCAGATAGTTCCTTCCACACTGTTCCCTCATCAAATTGGAGGAGTCGGCCAGTCGGAAGAGATGGAATTGGATATGGATGCGAGAGCCGGGTGCAGTGCGGATGGTCCATTTGCAAGCTATGAGATCAGTGAACGATCATCAAGATCGAGACGTACCAGAATCAAATAGCAGAATACAATACCTCTGAGTTCGGTGGTCCCGAATGGATAGCCTGGTGTCTGCAACGTGCCCTGAAAGCCTTCCAGCACAATATCCGAACATACTGAAATACCCCGCCAAATACAATGAATTGATAATGTGAAGTCCAATTGGACCTGTGCTAAACTGGGCCATGAAGCCGAAGATGGCCCCGTGGTGGGAACCGCCATGCTGGGTGTACCGCACCGCGAGGGCATTTCCCTCCGATTGAACTGGTCGCGGGCTCAACTCCTTTCGGCAATGGCGTGTCTTCAACTCCGTCCAATCGGCGCCCTCGCCCACCTCCAACAAGTTGCGTGCGAAGGGGGAACACTTGCCCTGGCTGTCCTCTGAGTCCAGGTCATCCATGGCGGTGATCTGCAGACGCACCTGGTTACCTGGAGGAGGAGGAAAAATACGCTTGGAATAAAACAAAGCCACACCGGGTGCAACCGCGATCAGCCACTCGCAACGCATCGACTGGGAGTCTTTATGGGGATACTGTGGCGAGGAGATGGCACCGGCCAGACCGGTGATGTGTCCGCCACAACCTCAAATTGGAATTTGGAATGTATGAAGTGATCCCGTAAATTTGTGGTACCACTCTCGAACTGCTCGTAACGGATGACAAAGCGCATGGATCTGCTGGTGGCGGAACGAAAGCGGAGGAACAGACGATTGCCCTGGGAGATCAGCCGGGGCTGGGGATGTTCATCTGTTAGGGAGGGTAATCTATAAACTGGTGGTGAACCCAATTGGAACTAACCGCAAATTTCGGAGTCTCCAAAAAGGCCAGCAAAACCGGGCGACTGCTCGGATGGCCCGTTCTTGATCATCAGAGTGCCGAATTGGCAAGGGGCCGACATGTTCAGGACGGTCAGCAAAATGCGCCGATTTGAGGGGAGCTGAACGGGATCGGATCGGGATCTGTGTGTTGTTCTAGTAATTCTGACCACAATTCGGTAGTCACAGTTGTCCGCCTGCTCAAATTCGTTGGCGTCAAAAGTGAATTGACCCTCGGGCGCGGTGAATGTGCGGTCACAATGGGAGGTCAAATCGACCGCAGCGAACTTGGCGGAGAAGCCGGAACCGGAGACGGAACGGTCACTGAGGAACACCAACACCATCTGACCGCCGGTGGAGAGCAGCGGCGGAGGCAGGGACTTGCCGCAGAATCTGGTCAGAGAAAGGAGCACAAAATAAAGCAGTTCAGTAGGTGGTGCAACACCAGTTGAGTAAGGATGTGCAATTTGCGCAACTTTTGGTGGATTTATTAATTATGCGCAACATGCACAACAATCTATTAGTACAATAACTCACTGGCCCAACAACTGCCCATGGCTCTGCTCGTCTTCGTAATGTCCATCAAAGACGCGCACACTGTCGAACTCGCAGTCGTCCCGATGTGCCACATTCTCCACGTCGAACACGTCGAAACTGAGTCGGACAGCCTTTCCCTTCAAAATGGTGGAAAGTGTATATTTTGCCCAAAATGCACCGTATGTTTTAAGCTTACCTGGGGTACCCGCAAAAAGTACAGGCAGAACATGTGTGCCATGTAATTGTCCGGGTAATTGGGGCTGGTCAGCGTGCGCTGCGCATTCGGGGCATCATCGGCATTGATGGAAAAGACTCCGCCACAGCCAATGTTGATCAACTCGTAGCTGAACAGGAAGCCCCGGTTACTCGGCGAGCCGCTGGTACCTTTTCAAATGTTCGGATGGATTACTGTATTAGAAATTTTGGTAAGGCATACTGTAAGTGATGGAGAAGGGTCGTGTTCCGCTGCTGACAATTTCCCCGGAAGGGGCAACAAATGGATAGCGGGGACACACATAGCGTCTATTGGCCACTTCGTTGGAAGGGTGTCCCCCAGACAGCTTCAGGCACAAACCCAACAATGTACTTTGAATCCTGAAAGCGGACTTTGCACCCACCTCGATGTAGTCCTCCATGTCCGCATGCTTCTCCCGATGGTAATGGCACGTGCTGAAGTCGGTGCTGATCCCGATCTGGTCGAACTTGAGCCGGATGGCCTGGCTGGAATGGGCCACAATGCGGTAAGTACACTTGAAGGGACGCGCCGAAGGGCCCGGAAAGTTGGGCGGAGAGATGGTCCCGTTGGGGGCGGTAAAGTCCTTTTGACATTCTGTAAAATGGTTATATATTTAAGTACCGTAATCATTGCAGTAGAAAGGTCACAGTATTCTCACCAACCAGTACGGTATCGCAGTGAAAAGCCGGCGCCTCCAATAGTTGCGTCGGTGTGGAATTTGAGCGACAGACGGGGCGCAGCGATGGCCGACTTTGGAGGCTTTTCCAAATTGCAGTAAGTCAGGTCCAACTCCGGAATGTGCACAAAGTCCCCGGAGCATGAGGTTATTGTGACGTGGCGAAGGAGCGGGTTGGCGTACTGCTTGGCATTGGCGGAATGAGCAAACAAAGTGTGTACAGATTGTCCCCACCAACCTGAGTGACTGTTGCGGGTACGTCGAACTGCTCAAAGCGTATCACCACCTTCCGGTCCGCTGTGTACGGGTCCTCCCGCTCCGCTTCGATTGGACTTTCGGATACGTTGTCCCTGGGTCGAACACTGTGCAGAATCCACAGACAGTCCAGGTCCGGGAAGTAGGTGTGCGGGTAGTTGGGCGACTCCAACACTCCGTCCAGCTCGCCACTATCTTCGTCCGGAAAAATTTCGCCGCCACAGCCCGAGGGTACTGTAAGAGAGCCAAAATGGAATGGAATATCTGGAGAATGGAAACTCACACTCGATGGTACTGTAGCGAAGGGAAAAGCCGAGCGGAGCGCATGGGGGAGAGTTGCCTGAGAAGGAAATCATTGGATGATAAGTGATCACCAGATCAGTTATCGTGGTGATCTGATCAAGGCATCTTTCGTGATTTGGCACACTCACACTTGAGGGCATCTGACGGAAGCAAAGAGGAGTCCATTCGGAAGTACACCGTGGCGAAGGGCCCCGAAGTACGAACTATGGAAGGTGTGTTCGAAGTTTGGAGCGAGGAGCACAGTTGAAGGGATTGGGCCCGACTGGTGGGCGAAGGACCGTCGAAGAGCTAACAGCGCAGGGAACAGTTATGGTGGATACAGTAACTAGTGACTAACCCCGAGAGAGTTGGAGGAACAGTTGACGAAGTCGCCAGACGGCAAGCGCAACACATCGACGCTGAGCTGGAGATGGAACTGGGGCGGCACACTGACGTACCTGAAGATGAACACATGAATCGAAGCAAGATCATGGCGATTGCACCACTCACCACACACAAAGGTCGTCCCCGCGCACATCGAAGTGGTCAATGCGACCTCCGCCCGGACTGGACAGTCTGCCCCCACAACCTGTTGGGGATTGGGGATTGCCAAGCTGATCAAGCTGTTCATTCATTTCCCATTCCCTTCCTAACTCACGCGGTTCCACCGCGCTCCAGTTCATGTGCAAGAAGGTGCTGCGACTTTGCAGTCGACTGGACAGTCGAATAGCCACTCTGTTGCCGGACGTGAAGAAGGGATGGCGCAGCGAGGGCGCACTCAGATCGCCGTGGCAAAAGTTGGCAATTTGGGCACGTGCCAGCTGGGGACCCTCCGCCGGGCCAGCCGCGTCCCCGTCGAAGATGCTCAAGTTGACGAAGGAGGAGCCGCAACTCTGTGGAGGGAAGGACATCGGAATATAGGAATGAATTTCATCATTTAGCAGCAAAGCGCAGCTAACCTAAATTTTTTCTACGAAAGTAAAATTGATCAAATTATTTTTTGCTGGACTGTAGATGTAAATTATTTACCAATTATTTCGAATATTTTATCAAATATTGAATTTTTGTCAAAAAAAATTCGAAAAATTTAAATTGGTTTTTTAATTTTGGAAAAGGTACAGTTTAGGGACAAAAATTGTTCTATTCTATTTTTGTCCTATTCTGTTCTAAAACCAGGAATTGCAACAGAACATGAACAGAATGCCATGGAACATGAAATAGGCTGAAATGAAACCAACCTTCGATGTGAGCTCGTATAGGCGAGGTGCGGTGTAGTTGAGGAAGTGCAGTTGCAGAACCTGTACAAATCAATATTATCGATTAAATTTAAATTAATATTATTTCGATCGGACCTTTCTGGTGTCGAACAGTTGGATGTGCCAGGTGCACACCTTCCGACTGAGCAACGGACCTCGCGCGACACGTTCGTACACAATCTCGCCAGTTTCATTGGAGGAGTGGAAGCCGCAATCTTAGGTGGTGCTGCTCCAAGTCCTCTTTGGATTTAAATTTTAAAAAATTTACCATCCTCCTCGTACTGACATCGAGGCCCGTAGAAGCCCCGGAAGCAGTCGCATCCCAGCGGATTTGTCCGGCACCGACCATTTCCGGAACAGAACTGACGCGACAAACACGGACTTGGATGCTCGCAACGTACGCCCTGGTAGCCCTCGGGGCAATTGCAACGGAACACGGTGGACGAGATTGCCTGATATTTTGATTGCAAGATGAACTGAACTCCCTGAACCCATGTTGCAACTCCATATCTACTCAAATTCATGTGTTCTGATCAGAAAATACTAGCATTTTGAACCAGCCTAATCCAAGCTGCCTAATCCTGAAAAACATCAGTCCATCCCGCGTTGCTTAGTTATGTTATGTTCCTGTTGTTGTTCCCCACCTGGCATGTGCCCCCGTTCATGCAACTGTCCCCCATGCACAGTGTGTCGTTGCTCGCCTCGCACCCGTCCGCCCCCATCCCTTCGCCCACTGTGCCCGGCGGACATTCGCACCTTAAACAGTTTAAATTTTTTGATTTTTTTCAGCCACGGACCTGAACTCCGGCTCCTCCACACAACGGGCCTCCGGATGGCACACCCGGTTGCCTTGCTGATCCGTGCAACGCGATATCTTTCGACACGTAAAGCCATCGCCCTCAAAATCTACAACAAAAATTGATTCAAAGGTTAAATTTTATCGAAATCCAAAATTTGTATTTTGAATAGTTGTTACATACCCGGTGGGCACGAGCCGCACTTGTACGCCCCGTGGGTGTTGACGCACTCCACCCGTGGGTCCTTGGAACAGTCGTTGCTCAGTTCGTTGGCACACTCGTCGAAGTCGTGGCAGTGGATGCCATTGCCTTTGGAGGGAAAAGATCAGCAGTTCAATTAGACAGAAGTAATCCCCATTTTAGAAGGAAGAAGGTACCATCGGGATACTTATTCAAACTACCGTAACCAATTCATGTAAAAGTTCAACAAAATCATTATAACAATTTTTAAATTTAAATTCGGTGAATCCAAACTGACTTTGCTTTGGTTACGGTAGTTTGAATAAAAATATAGCCCAGAAAAGCGGCTTTACCCCCGCCGGGGGAGGGGGGGAAGGCCGCCTTTCTGAGCATTTTTTGTTGCTGGGCCTATCAGATTACTTTGTCTTGATAATTGCTTTTTTCATGGTTACTGTACACAATTACTGTAACCTGTTGATTGGCTCATTTAGCCTGATTACTGTAGCTCGCTAATTGGTTCCCTCCTCAAATGGCTATTATCATATACAGGCTACCGTAGCCCGTTGATTGGTTCTTTCTCCCTTCCCTTCCCTTCTTTTGTCTCCATTACTCACCAATAAGTCCCTTTGGACAAGAATCGCATTTGAAGGATCCGGCCAAGTTCACACAGTCTGTGCCCTTTAAGAAAACAATATGTTAAACAACAAGAACGAACACATTTAAGATTGTCCAAATCCCGGAAGTATTCCCGATCTCCGACGAAACAATAAGTTGGTTGACCACCCCGAAAATGTTGGACTTGCCGGGTAGCATGGGCTGTGTTGCGCACACTCGTCCACGTCCACACAAATCTGGAAATGAGAGAAAACTACAGTAACTAAATGTTGATTATCTGTTTTGCGTTTCTCTGTTTTGTGTGTAAATTAACCGGATTGGCCGGATCGCCGCCCAGCTGGAATCCCGACTCGCACAGGCAACGGTAGCCGATCTAATATGCAAATTTGGGGTAGGTATGTCCTGATTAAGCTAACCTGGGATTGCGAGTTCGCAATGCAATGTCCGTGCTCGCCGCACACATCCGCCGAATAGTCGCACAGATTGACCTTCCGATTGCACAGATGCCCATGCCATCCGGCGGTGCAGTTGCATGTGAAGCCAGCAATTGTCTGTTTGGGGCAATTTTTGAAATTCGAAATAAAAATTGCCAGATAAACCAAATCAACTATGGGATCTGGTTGAGAAATCCGAGAATTTGTTAGTTTGGGCACAGTACCGGGTTGTTGCCGCAGCTGGCGTTGTTCTGGCATCCCACGTCCGTTCCCGCGTACAGGGCACACTCGTCCACCCGCTGGTCGCAGTTCTTGCCCTTCAACAAACAACACACTTCCCTTTACAACTTTACATTACTCATTTCTCATTTGTATGATTTTACCCTTTATTAATTCCCAAACTCGCCTGAAAGTGTGCTGGGCACAGGCACTGGTACTTGCCGAATCCGTCCACACAGGTTGCCCCGTTCTGGCACGGCTTGGCCACGCACTCGTCCGCGCTCATCAGCTTGAACAGGCGCTCAATTTGGCCACTCAGCTTGAGGATCAGCAGCCGGATGCGGCGTCCGGCGCGAGCACGCGCTTGGGAGGCATTCAGCTGGACGCCCAGCTGGGAGACCAGCGCACGGTGCTGTCGGCGGGGAGAAAGTACAATAGGCCGATTAGCACAATTGGATAGTTTCTGGACCACAAGCAATACCAAACCCATTCAAAAAGATGGGATAAGAGACAGTAACCTTTACAGTTTTTTACAGTATCCTTTTTAATTTTACAGTATTTCCCCCCCCCTTTCATCTTCCGGCACCGCCCAACACCAATACCTTGGCCAGCATCTGCGCGTGCTTGTCCGCCCACTGGGACTCCATCCTGCGCACGGTGTCCCCCAGGCCGGCCAGCTGACTGTCCACGTTGGCCACCAGCGAACGCAACGCACTCACTTCACTCTGTGCCGGGAACAGTGACGATAGGGGTACGGTACTCATCAATATCAGTCATGGGTGACAGTAAAGGTATACAGTACCCAGGACCACAGGTGGGCAGCCCCACCCAAAATCCGAAAAATTTTGCGCAACCCTATTAAATTTTTAGTTTTTA
>JAQIYK010000004.1:0-35087 GCA_034700465.1 Rotylenchus robustus
GGGCGTAGCCAGGAAAATTTTTCGGGGGGGGGGGAATCCAAAAAATTTTGGCGTCCTTTTTTATTCGCGCCGAAAAGTCGATTTTTAGGGGTGTATTTCTGTATTTTTGGTCTGAGCTGAGAGCTCACTTTTCATTGTTTTGCGGCGCCGAGAGGCGCCGCGCGAAAAATTCTCGCTAATTTTGAGAACTAAAAGGGAAATTCTAGCGAAAAAACTATAGTTTCGCAGCGCCGACAGGCGCCGTGGCGAAAAAATTTGCGATTTTTGAAAACAAGAGGGAGACCCTATTAAAAAAAATTTAACATTTCGGGGGGGGGGGATTCCCCCTCGCCCCCTCCCCCTTCCCCCCTGGCTACGCCACTGGGTGAAGGATTGTATCTGATGAGAAAACTAACTTGGATTTCTTATAAAAATTTTCGGGTTCGTAACATTCTCGGATTAAATGACTAAAGGCAAAAAATATGAAGTTAAAAGTTGAAAACAATTCGTTTTACAGGAAGCTTATGGGCAGCAGCCAACCGACATGAGGGGCATGTTCATCGACTGGGCAAAATGGAATGTCAGCATCAACCCAAAGCTTCGTCCTTCTCCGTACGAATTTCCGGCGTTTGAGAGGCAGGCCAGGGATGCGGTATGCCATTTGGGATAATTTAAAAATTTGAGAAATAAATTGCAAACATTTGCAGAGGAAGTACCAGCGGCACAACACGGACTCGTTTGTAGACAGCGGAAGGAAGCGATTGGACGGAAAAAGTGCGGGAACAAGCACGGCGGCACCACTCTCTATCAACACCATCAAGGACGACATTGATAGTCTCAAATCCATTGACGATTGAATGATGGATGGATGGGTGATCGGGTTGCCAGTGCCCATGTTCATGGTTTTGTTGTTTCTGTTTATTCGTCCCCATAGTGGCTTTGCTGTTCCCTTTTGTTTTGTATGTGTGTCTCCGTTCTTAGGCTATTCCGACCATATATTGTGATGGTGTACATTGTTTATTCACTATTGCTTTCCTCTTATGTGTGTGGTTTCGTCCAAATAGTCAAATTTTGTTTAAAAAGTACTGTATTTATTAGTAATTGTGTTGCGCACTCATCCAATTCCATTGTTTTTGAAGTTTACTTTCGCATTTTTTGTGACCAAAAAACAGCTGCCGGGGACGATGGTTAAGGCTTTCGCGGCGATCTGTTTTCCCTCTTGCCCAGGGTCCATCCTTCTACTTATTTCTCCCGCCATCGATGACAACAGCTGTCGCCATTATCAAGGTTTGCTTTCTTCGGGGAAAATTGGCCGCTCATCGCCTCCGGGCATATCCGTCCTCTGTCTTCGTCCGTCCAGCTGCTCGCTCCCCATCGATCGGTTCAGTCCACCCTTGTCTTCCCTCGCTCCTCACTTTCCAAATATCTTTTTAAGCCTGCCTCAACTTGCTCTTACAAATTGGTCAGTCCAAAACTATGTTATGCCAAGAATTGTCGATGGGGATTTGTGCAGTTTATATCTCAAGAAACGAAAATGTTGTAAGGGTTCGGATTTTCGACTTCCACACCACGAGTGGATCGTTGAGCACCAATTTTTAATGTTTAACAAATTGGATTTCCTATAATTTTTTAATTTTTTTTTTGTTAATGAATTTCCATTTTGATTTTACTTCTGTTCACATGTTCGCCGCGCTTGTTTTTACTCCCAAAAATGTTTCGACAAATATCAACAAATGCTACGAAACAACAAACCTACCCCTCCCGCCTTCCCCCGCCCTTTCATTCCTTTCCGCCTTCCATCATCTGAAAGCTATGCATTGGAAACCATTTGGCCAGATAAATTATTTAGGCACAAAACTGGGAAAGTGAGGGGAGGAAAGGGAAGGTGTTATCGGTCTGAGTGAGACTAAGGGCGTAGCCTACATAATAACCGGATTCAGCGGGGACGGGCAACCGGGAAAAACGATTCCTAGGGGTGTATTTATTATTTCAAAAGTCGATTTTCAGGGGTGCGTTTATTGATTTGGAGTTACCTAAATTTTGCGCGGCGAATTTTTTTTTACGAATTTTGAGAATATAAAGGACCTCTTATTGAAAAATCATAGTTTCGCGTCAGTGTCGTGGCAAAAAAGGACCCAATTATTAAAAATTAATTTTAATTTTTGAGTTTTGACATTTAGGGGGGGTGTCCCCTGCCTGCGCCCTTTGTCTGGGACCAACATGACCGAGACGGGACTGGGCGAGGTACGGGGGACTGCTGCTGGTTGTCTGCATTTGGTCCAATTCTGTTGGCAGTGCCACACTTCCCCCATCGGCACTTCATTTTCGCACTTTTTGTGCCTTCCCCCTTCTCCCCCCGTCACCTTTTTGTCGTTTCCCAAGCGGCGCGTCATTTAATAAGGCCATATTGGTCGTTGACGGCACACCTTTGCCCAGAGGGCGAGAGAGTGTGATGAAGGGAGAGGGTGCTGAGTGAGAAAGAGAGGGAAAGGAGGGACATGCACCCAAGTTCTCTTCTCTCCTCCAAACACACGCTATCTCTCTCTTCCGCTCTCCAAATAGGCTTCTTATTTTTCATCTTCTGTTTATCCCTCCCTCCTCCTCCAATGCTTTTATCTCTCCCGCTCATTGACTCCAATTTCTCGTCGTTAAATGAATGAATTGGAGCCAATTGCTTCAGGCAAAATGCAAATTTGCATACCCTTGGCCAACGGGCCTTAAGCACACCAAGCCAAAAAACACACACACACATACAAGCAATTTGTATTTGCGTCGACGAAACGGAGAACCAACTTCCGGGGATTTGGGTGGTGTACACATCAAATCCTTTCCGGACAGATTAGTTTTTTGTTTGTTTGTTTATCGCCCAGTGCAAAATTCCCTTTTTGGCCGAAATTAGGCCGGTTTTTGGCCGTTTTGAAAGGGTTTTATGGAAGTTTATAGTTTGATAGTTCAATTGACAGATTCCTCACCAATCAGCCACCGCCAATGAAAATGAAGTGCCTTTGCCAACTGTTTGTTGCCCTGCCCTGCTTTTGTTGATCCACTACTAAACTGATCCAAATTGGACCAAAATGGGCGACAAGGAGGAAAGCCCCGGGGGCGAACAGGACGACGTGTCCTTTCTGAGAACGGTGAGTACGGCATAATCGACCACACCGGAAACCGACTGCTATCTGAAGCCGGCATTTATTGGACACCCATCTTATTAGACATCGCTTCAGAATCCAACAACCTTTTGGGGACCTTACACCTCTTAAAATCTTTAGGTCTTTTTGGGCCAGTTTGGTTCATGAACTACCAATTAAAAAATCAATCGATTTTCAAGTTGGGGCAAAGGACGGGGCGAGGTGATGACTACCGAAATTTTGAAGAATTTTTAATTTTCGGGGTTTATTCGCAAAAAAACCAAAACAGAGGTTAAAAGGTCAAAAATAGGTTTAAAGGCTAAAATCTCAAAATATAGGTTTTTGAAATGAAAAATTCGCAAAAATGAAAATGAATCAGTGAAAAATGTTTTTCGTACTATTTATGCCATGCATTATATGCAGAAAAAATTAAGAAAAACTCTAAAATCCGGGCCCTAATAATGACTATTTGCCACCCACGAAGGGAGAAGGACCACTTGGTGGCAAAAGTGAGTCAATGAGTGATGAGTGAGTAGGGTGAAGGAGAGGAGAAGCTCATCAGTGGAGGGGGAGGGGAGGGGGACGGGGCGGAAAGGGGCTTTGTACTCACTGCTGCCAGCCGGTGCGCAAACAAACAAAAACATATTCGAGAATATGAGGGTCGAGAGGAGGAGGGATTCCCTGGCCAGCAGATTTGTCACCCAACTCACTCAGAAATATCCGCTCTCTGGACCACCAGCCAAACCACCTCCCCCATCCGCCTCGAACCACGAAAAGTCAAAAATGACCCGTTTTCTGCTGTTAGCCGGAGCTGGGGATGGCAGATACTCGTCGTATGACGAGGAAATGGACGAGTTGCAGTTGAGCGACGTGCAGCACCAACAGTTTGTGTCCAAGGTCCAAAAATGGGGAGTAGGAGATGGTCGACCCGCAAAGATCAGCTCCTGAATAAGCCCCCCTTCAATAGAGGACCATTTAGTGGCGAGTAGTCCCATCCGAAGGAAATAAACCCATTTCAAAGTTTGATAACTTTAAACTTTCAAATTCTTTCATTTTCCTTTCTCCAACAGGGCGACATTGTGTGCCTGACCTGCTTGGTGTCCACCAGCCACCAACACCACTACCAACAGCATGGCGGGGACATTGTCGGCGGCGGAGGAGGTGCGGGCGGTGGGACGGAGTCGGAGCGAGTGTGTCTGTCCACGGAGGGCTTCGGCAACCGGATGTGCTCGTTGGAGTCCGTGTCCGACAAGGACTTCCCGCCGGACATTGCCTCGTGCATGCTGTACATCGACAACGCGCTGTCAGTCCGTGCACTGCAGGAGATGATGAGCGCGGACAGCGGCGGAGAGATGAGACATCAAGGCGGGTCGGGAGGGTCGGGCGGACACAAAACACTGCTGTACGGACATGCGGTGCAGCTGAAGCACGTGCAGAGCGAAAGTACGGTAGAGAACAGCCGAGGGAATGGATACTGTAGGAAAGGGTTGTGGTGGTACTGAGGGGAAAGGAGGTACAGTAACCACCAAAAAACCAACCCGTATCAGTACCAAAAAGTATTTCCACTTATTTTGGGTTAAAATTTACCTATATGGAGTTTTTATGAAATTGTTGTCTTTGGTAACCAGGGTGGCCAAACTGGTTTAGCCTGACCGACTAAGTTTGATCTGCTGTTTCTGTACATGTTCCCTTGCTGCCCTAGTGTTCCTGGCCTGTCTGTCCTCCTGCTCCTCCAACGACAAGTTGGCTTTTGACGTGGGTGTGCAGGAGTCCAATGAGGGCGAGTCCTCCTGGTGGACCATCCATCCGGCGAGCAAACAACGGTCCGAGGGAGAGAAAGTGCGGGCCGGCGACGATGTCATTTTGGTCAGCGTGGCGACGGAACGATATTTGGTAAGGATGGCTGGGGTGGAGGATAAGGTAGTTCGGGATGTTCAATTGATGTTTCAGCACATGACCTTCATGGGGGACGAGCAGCGCGGCTCGTTGCTTAGTGGACGGTCCAACTTCATGGTGATCGCCTCCTTCCACCAGACGTTGTGGAATGTGACCTCGCTAAGCTCGGGCAGTGTGCGCATCCGGAACATGGGTGGGTGGGTTTAGTGTACTGTATACTGTACTTTACTTACGTTATCCTCCGTATTCAGCTTACAACTTTGTTTCGTTGTGCAGGTTTCCTGTTCGGCAATGATGTGCTGCGGCTGTTCCACGGCAACGACGAATGTCTGACCATCCCGGAGAACTGGAGCGAGTACCCCGCACACAACATGGTCATCTACGAGGGCGGTGCCGCGGTCAGCCAGGCGCGTTCGTTGTGGCGCATCGAGCTGATCCGCACCAAATGGCACGGGGCCCTGGTGGGCTATGAACAGCCGTTTCGGGTCCGACACATCACCACCGGACGATACCTGGGCGTGGTGGAGCAGGTCGCAACTGGCGAGAAGTTAGTCCAGTTGCTGCACAAGGACCGCGCTAGCTGGGCGAACTCTGCATTTGTGCTGGCACAGAACAAGGACCCGCGCAAGCAGATGCTGGACGAGAAGGAGGAGGAGGGCATGGGCATCGCCACTATCCGCTACGGGGAGACCAACGCGTTCATTCGGCATGTCGAGCGGGAGGTGTGGCTGACCTATCAGACGCTGGAGGTGACCAAGAAGGGGTTGGGCAAGGTGGAGGAGAAGAAGGCCATCGCGCACAGTGAAGGTTGGGTTCTAGGCATGAACTCATATTGAACTGAACTTGACTTGGTTTTTTATCTGACATGACTTGATGTTGTTTCAGGCCACATGGACGATTGTTACACCTTCTTTATGGCATTGGAGGAGGAGAGCATGTCCGCCCGCGTAATCCGCAAGTGCTCCTCCGTACTGAACCGATTTCTCAAGTAAACCCATTGAACCTTTGAACTTTTGGACCAAAGATCACATTGTATTTTCAGAGGCATTGAGGGACTTCAGACGGAGGGTAGTGAGTCGATGGACTGGATGAAGGTGGACCTGCAGGAGGTGCTGAAGCTGATGCAGGATCTGATCGACTATTTCGCGCAGCCCGGGGACGAGCTGGACTTCGAGAGTCGGCAGAACCGCTTCAGGGCATTGCGCTCAAGGCAGGACCTGTTCCAGGCCGAAGGGGTGCTGAACATGATCCTGGACACCATCGACAAGTTCTCCGTTATGGAGGCACTGCCCAACTTTGCCGGGCTGGTCGGGGAGGATAACCAAGTCAGCGGACTGAACTGGACTGATCAGAATAATTGTGCCATTATCCAAAATTGTATTCCAGTTGATGTGGGATGAGATCAGCACGTATCTGTATCTGTTGGTGGCCGCCATGATCAAAGGGAACCACTCCAACTGTGCCCAGTTTGCTGCATTGCTCCGTCTTGACTGGCTGTTCGGACGCTTGTCCAACCCGCAGTCCGCGGAGGGCATCCTGGACGTGCTGTACTGTGTGCTGACCGAGTCGCCGGAGGCACTGAACATGATCAACGAGGGACACATTCGGTGAGTTCATCAGATTCAAACCCATATCCAACTGTTTTTTAGTTCGGTGATTTCCCTGCTGGAGAAAGTGGGCAGAGATCCAAAGGTAAGTACTATACAGTATTCTGTCCTGTTTGATCTACTGTAGTCCTGTGTACCGCTCACAGGTGTTGGATGTGCTGTCCTCTCTCTGCGAGGGCAACGGAATGGCAGTTCGGAGCAGTCAGAACACGATCACAGACTATTTGCTGCCGGGCAAGGATCTCCTTCTGCAAACTCAGATGAGGGACTTGGTAGCCAGGTTTGTTGTTTGTTGTCAGGGAGGATCAGCACCAGCTGGAGATGAACATTATCCCAATAGCATGATGCCAAACATCCTGGTCGGTGTTGTTGACGGCAGTTCTTTGTTCAAGCGGTGGTACTACGAAGCAGAGGTGGAACATGTGGAGGCCTGTGGACAACAAGCGCCCTATCTGCGCATCGGATGGGCCAACACTGTGGGCTTCAAGCCGTTCCCCGGCTCGGGCGACGGGTGGGGCTGTGGCGGAGTGGGCGACGACTTCTACTCGTACGGCTTCGACGGGATGAACATGTACTGCGGTGAGTCAGATACTATACTGAGATACTATACTGATGAGGCGTGATACATCTCAAATTATCTATTGGATTTGTAGCTGGCAAAGCGCGCCAGGTCGGCCACCGTCTGTTGCGCAAGGGCGACATCGTGGGCTGTTTGCTGGATCTAATTGGGTCGGAGATCCGCTTCTCACTGAACGGACATAACATTTACTCGCTATATAAGAACTTCAACATCGACGGCTTTTTCTTCCCCGTCATGTCGTTGTCCGCCAAAGTCAGGTCTGTTCAGTCCATATCCATTTGTGACTAGAACATGCCGTTGAACTGCTTGAACAAGTTGATCTTTGATCCGCTCCTCCATTTTTAGTTGCCGCTTCATCTTCGGCCGTTCCCATGGTCGACTCAAGTTTGGTCCGCCGCCCGGCTTCTCACCCATCTTCGAGGCCCTCAACTGTCCACTGAGTGTGCAGGAGTGTCTATCTTTTGGGGACATTGCCAAGAACATCTTCGCCGGCCCTTCCGTCGTTCTGCACGCCATCGAACCTTTTGTGCCCCAACCCGTCGACCCTTCCCATATCACTTTGCCGCAGTTCGCACTGGAGGCGCACATCCGATTTGCGGATAATCTGCACGAGCTGTGGGCCATGCGGAAGGTGGACCTGGGCTGGACATTTGGGGAGGTGAGCATCGACAAGTTGAACTTGGCCAAAATGATGTTGTAACACTTTTTGAATAGGTGCGGAATGAGCAAACGAAGCGCCACCCGTGTCTGACCACCTTCGACCGATTGCCGGAGACGGAGCAGGCGTACAACATCAACCTGGCACTGGACACCATGAAGACCATCGAGGCTCTGGGCTGGCACATGGTCTGATCTGATTAACAGCTGATCACATTGTATAATGATTTGATGATCACCTATCTTTTCGAACAGGTCCTGGACCAGCCCCCGACCCGTCTCCGCCCAGTCCGTCTCCCCCAAGCCTATGCCCAACCCAACGGATACAAACCACAGCCATTGGACACACGCGAGATCGAACTGCCCGAATCCCACCAACCGCTGGTCGAAGCACTTTCACGCAACACACACAATGTGTGGGCCCGGGAGAAGATCAAGCGCGGCTGGACCTTCGGCATCAGCGAGGTCAGCATCAAATCTGATCTCATCAGATTTGGTTGTTTATCGATTTTTGATTAACTCTGATCTCATCAGATTTGGTTGTTTATCGATTTTTGATCAACTCTGATCTCATCAGAGCTGATCATTTCTTTTGTGCAGTTTGTGGACGCCACCCAGAAGCGCACTCCTCATCTGGTACCCTACGACCAGGTAGATGAACGCATCAAGGAGGCCAACCGGGAGGCGGCCGCCGAGAACATCCGAACACTGCAACTGTTCGGCATCTTTCTGGAACCGCCCGTCCTGGAACATGACGAGGGTATGTATGTATAAGAATTTATTAAAAATTAATTTCAAAATTTTTAATAAATTCTTTTTTTAATTCGTCAGTTGCGGAGAAGGAGATGAAGGCGCTGAAGGCATTGACCAGAACGCTGCGCGCTGAGGCCACCTACAAAGTGAGCACCGGCAAATGGTACTACGAATTTGAGGTCGGTGGTTGGCATTTTGCCAATGGCAAATTTGGAACAAAAATTTGAATGGATGTGTTGTTGAAGGTTTTAACGGAGGGATTCATGAAAGTCGGCTGGATGGACGTGGCCGCACCGCCGGAGACCAAGCTGGGCGTGGACGAGCTCAGCTTCGGCTTCGACGGACATTTAGTGAAGAAGTGGCACCAGGGGGCGGAGCAGTACGGGCGGGAGTGGAAGGTCATTTGAACAGAAACATTGTTGTTGAACATGATCAACAATATGTTGTTTTGGTAGATGGGCGACGTGGTGGGCTGTTTCCTGGACTTGAACGACCGAACCATTTCGTTCTCATTGAACGGTGAACTGCTACTGGACCCATCCGGCAGTGAGATGGCCTTCGACAATGTGCAGCCCATTGAAGGGTACTGTAACTGTAAAGTACCGTATAAGGACTACTGTACACCTTTTGGGTTCAGTTATGTCCCGGCAATGACCATGGCAGCTGGCCAGCGTGGAAAGTTCAACTTCGGGCAGGACTCGAACTCGCTGAAGTTCTTTACCACCTGTGGGCTCCAGGAGGGCTACGAGCCCTTCTGCGTAAACATGTTCCGCGCGATGCCACTGTGGTACGCGAAGCGGTTGCCCCGCTTCGCGGAGCTGGACGAGCGCTCCAAAATCGATGTGCAGCGGTTGCCGGCCACGGCCAGCTTGCCGCCCTCGCTGAAACTGAGCCAGAAGGCAGGCAGCAATGATCCGACGGCCGGCGGACAGGAGAAGGGCGCGCGGATGGAGTTCATCAGACTGTCCCTTCCAGTGAAGTGCAACCGAACATTTGTGAAGAACAAGTGGGTTGATCAACGGATGTCGTGTTGTTCAATTGGTTAGCTCAAACTTTGACAGGGACAAGGACGACCTGCACGAGCGCATGGAAGAGTTGCAGCAGCGCAGAAACGCGTCACTGCAATCCCAGGCCAGGGAGTTGGAGGAGGACAGGGACAAGGCCTCAAAGGTTGGACAAAAGGAGTAGGCTTTGAACTCGTTTAGCTTGGTTTTAGCCCCGCAAGGCGAAGGGTTTCCTGGCCTCGCTGCGCAACCAGGAGCCCACACCGGCCAGCAGCAGTGCCATGCCCGAGGACCGACGCTCCCAGCGCACCCACAAAACATCCTCCTTCGACTCGTCCACCGCCCATGAAATGCTGCCCGCGGACGGAGCAGCAGCTGCACTAGCGTAAGCAAACGAGTCGAACATTTGTAACTTTTGGGACTTTGTTTTTATTTTAAACCCCTTTTAACCCATTTTTAACATTCGGTGCTGTTTCCCAATAACATTTTGAGCATTTTCTCCCCTCCGTTTTCCCTTTTTGTGTTCCTGACCACCACATCCGATCAGACAGCGGCGTCGTGTGCTGACCATGATGAATTTCGGGCTGTACTCCTTCGACGAGTCCATCATCGCGTGGTTGTCCGCCGGCACGCAGGACCGTGACACCTTTTGGCTGGACCATTGCAGGCAATGCCAAACACAGAGCACCTGGCCAAACAGCACACTTTGTGTGTTGTGTTGTTGTTGTTGTTTATTGTTGTTTTGTGTGTTATTTTCTGTTCGTTTTCATTTTGTTTGCTTTTTAAACTACCGTATTCCCAATAATTTACTCGCCAAAATTGCAGCATATGGAGGATGATACGATAATCTGACAAAAAAAGAAGACGGTAATCTTTCTGTCCAAATAAGGAATACGGTAGTCTGTCCACAACTCTGTTCGGCTTAGGAATTTACATTCACAAACACACCATTTCCCTTTTTAACACTAATCATTCGCTTCTTCTGGCACCAATGTTTCCCATCCAAATTCTTTTTATTTATTTATTTTTCCATTTTGAAGGAAGTCCAGTCTGTTGGATCTGAGCGGTGACGAGCGCCTGACGGCGATGGAAAAGTTGCGCGACATGACCAGCGGAAAGGAGGCGAAGGCAGCCAAGAAGGGCACCGGAATCCTGGGACGCATTCGGGAGAGACAGCAGAAGAACAGGTCGGTCCAGAGCGGGTCTGAACTGAACATATTCGAAAGCCGAATGACCTGAACCTGTTGAAAATTTTGAAAATCGATGGGTTCGGGACAGAATGCCAATTTTGTAGAAAAATATATAGATATAGGGATGAGGGACGAAGACATCAGCGGACAACGGAGGACTTTCTGGGAGACACCACCACGCTGAAGACGCTGCGCAGCTTCGACACTACGTCCATTGGAGCAGCCAGCCGGCTGGAAGGAGTGCCAGAAGGGTTTGAAAGTGAGTGAACTTGTTGAACTTGTTGCCGGTCATGTTTGTCTGTTCTGTCTGTTTGCAGTTCCCGGGATGCCTTCGTCCGGACCTGGCCGACAGCCCACTGTGAAGCGACATCCGTCGCCACTAAAAAAGCGCTTTATCAGCGCAAAGAAAGGAGGAAAAGGAGTGCCCAGCTCGGGGGCGGACACTCCGCGCACCCATTCCACCACTCCGATCAGTGCAACCGCCAACGCGTTCATGCAGTTGGAGCAGCAACAGCAACAGCAGGCGGCCCTGTTGATGGGAGTGGAACAGCAGCAGATGGCGGCGGGAGGGGGACTGGGCCATCGACTGTCGCTGGGCGCGGGCGAGGAGGGCGGACCCATGCTGGACGATCTGTTCGCCATGCAGGAAATGGGGGACCAGGTCGAGAGGGGGGAGGGATGTAGGGAGGAAAGTACCGTAACCTGCTTATTAGGTGGACGAATACTACTATGGAGTGCGGATATTCCCAGGCCAGGACTTGTCCAATGTTTGGGTCGGGTGGGTGGCTCCCCAATTCCACGCCTACGACAAAGTGTTCGACGCAATCAGCTCGGTGCGCAAGTGCCGTTATGCTGAACTAGACCACCACGGGATCACAACGGAAAGGTAGTGTGAGTATACTGTAAATATAGGTATACTGTAAATGTCTGTAGTGTTGAATACCGTAACTGCTACATGTTGAACGCTGTTGAGCTGTTGAATGCGGTGGCGGATGTGAGCAACACCAAGGTGTCCGGATTACAGGTAATCTTTGTTTGACACCGTATTCCAAAAATACAATCTACAGATTACCATATACATCCAATTTTCACCAAGATCGGATGCCTCATCGACACATCAATTGGCGAACTGTCCTTCAACGCCCAGGGCCAAGACACGGGCATGAAGTTCAAGCTGGAGCCCGGGGCGATGCTGTACCCGGCGGTGTTCTTTGTGCCGACCAGCACCGAAATATTGCAGGTGTGAAGAATATTGACAGAAATTGGAGCAGTACAAATAGCCCAAAGTGCCAATAATCGATGTGTTCACAGTTTGAGCTGGGCCGCATCAAGTTCGCGTTTCCGCTCTCCGCCGCCATGTTCAAGTCCTCCGCCCGCTCCTTTATCCCATATTGTCCGCCCCGGCTGAACGTTGAGAAACTGTGTCCAGTCCACTGGGCCCGCATGCCCAACGAGTCGTTGAGGGCTAGTGCGCTGAAGCTGTCCGAGACCCGAGGTTGGTTTTGTTGATAACTAATTGTAACTTGAGAATGACCAAAGTCAAGAATCGAAACTGATAAAGTCGACGAATCGAAAGTGATCAAAAATCGAGATTGATCAAATTTTAGGGGGTTGAGAGTGATCAATTCCCGTTACTTCAGGTTGGTCCGTGCTGTGCGATGATCCGGTCCGCACGCTGATGGTGTACGTGCCGGAGCGGGACGAGTCTGTGGACATTCTGGAGCTGATTGAGAAGCCGGACCTGTTGAACTTCCATGCCCGGACGTTGAATCTGTACTGCAAGTTGGCAGCTCACGGCAACCAGAAAGTGGTTAGTAATTACCAACCCTGTCTAAGGTCTAAGAGGAGTACCTATAGGATGCCCTACCTAAGTAGAAGTTTCACAAAAAATTGTAGGCCCACCAGCTTTGTACACATATTGATGAGCGTCAGCTGAGCTACGCAGTGCGCAGCCCTTTTCTGTCGGGACCAATGCGCCAGGGATTGTTCAATTTTCTGATCGCAGTCCATCTGAAGAGTCATGCGGACGCACGACTGTCCACTGCCAAAGAGTGAGTGTACTGCTACAACTTCATGTTGATCTTTTTCACAGATATGTGATCCCGTTGGTTACCGAAGTGAGGGGCAAGAACGTGTTCGGCGAGGAAGAGCGATACCCAAAAGTGCTGGGACCGGTGGTGTCCATTCTGCCGGTGATGAAGTACGAGCCGGCTCAGGACAAGTGAGTACCCCAGGCGAACTTTCACTTCATTTTGAACCATTTCGTTTTGTAACCGCACTTCTGTACCGTATATTTTCTGATTCGGATGCAAAATAAATTTCTGTTTTAGTTTTGCCCTTCGGGAGATTAACGGCGGTGGCAACGGGTCAGATGTGCGACTGTTGCCGCCCGAACTGAACTTTGGCAAGCTGAAGGAACACGTGATGAACTCGTTCAGGGTGTGCGTGCACAACGCGGTGATGTCCTGCAGGGACTTCATCGGTGGCGACAACCTGAACCATTTCGAGTTGGTCAATCCATCTAACCGAGGACCCGGACTCAGATGGTGGTGACATCTCTGTTCAGACCCATTCTGAAGCTGTTCGACACGTTGTTGGTCATCGGATTGATTACGGACCAGGACATCATCGATGTGCTTGGTCTCATCCATCCCACCTTCTTTGCCGACGAGAAGGAATTGGAGAAGAATCCGCATCTTCGCAAGGGTCTGGCCGAGATCGAACTGGCCGAGGGGGTCAAGCTGCAGTTCGTGTCCATCCTGGAGCATATCTGCGACATCCAGGCACGCCATCGAGTAGAGTCATTGATCGCATTCTGCGAGGGATTTGTGGCCGAAATACAACAAGACCAGTGCAAGCGGTACATGGAGATCAAGCAAACCGAAATGCCACCGGCTGAGGCGGCCAAACGGACCAAGGAGTTCCGATGTCCTCCAAAGGAACAGGTCCAATCGAATTTAAAAGAAGTCGGATCAGCACTTACTCTCTCTGATCAGTTCAGATGTTCCGACTACTGAACTGTAAGGTGAAGGAGGACCATTGTCGGGTGATGCTGGAGGACGAGACGGACGAGGACCAGTGCCCGACATCGGATCATCTGCAGGAACAGTTGCGCGAGTATTGTGCCAATTTGGTGAGCAAAGTTGGACGGAAAAAGGCTGGCGAAGGAACCAAGGAGGGAGGAGACATGATGCATCTGAACGAAAGTGGTGGTGAACAGGAAGAAGAGCTGTCCTGGGTGGATAAGGTCACTTTTTGACCCTTTTAAAAATGGCCAAAAAGTGATTGTTTGAACAGTTGGCCCAACTGGTGATCTCAGTTCCGCCGGCACCCAAAAAGGACACAGGAAGGAATGTAGGGAGAGGCACCGAAAACTTCAAGTAAGAAACTAACTAAAACTTCGGATTTGAATCTAGAGTTTACCTTCAAACAGGGAACTGATCATCGCCACCCTGAAAAGGTGGGCCAACGAGACGGAGATTGAGTCCAATGAGTTGGTCCGGGCCATCTTCGACTTGTTGTTGAGACAGTACGCCGGAGTCAAGGAGATGATGGACTGCGCGGCACAGACATACGTACTGCACGAACGGAATCTGGAGGATGTAAAGGTGAAGAACACACAACAAAATTAACCTTAAGAAAATTAACCACCGTAATCGCTACCTTCGAGAGGATATGAACACCGGACGATTATCAGACAATTACTGTATCCTAATCATTTTATAATACATCGGTTTTAAATTTTTTAGAAGAAATTCATCAAAGATTGTTATTGTTAGTTCCAAAAAATCGAGTATACTGTATTCCTTTTCCCTTTTTAGCAATTTGTGGAGTATCTGATGCAAATCCGCGAGCTGCTCAAGGTCCAGCTGGAGACGGCTGAGGAGGCCATTCTGAAACGGGGCCTCTGGCAACTGATGAATAACCGTAATCCAAAATCCAACCCCCGATAATCTAGTTACTGTACCCACCCACCCCTTCAGGCATCTTCTTCCAGCACCCCGACCTGATGCGACTGTTGCGTGTGCACGAGGACGTGATGAGCATCATGATGAACGTACTCACAGCCCAACAGTCGGCAGCAGAAGCGGCCGAGATGATCGATCAGACTGGGACCACCGGTGGCACAAATGTATGTGAAGCTAATGCCATATGTTTCATCTAATAGAACAACCCGTGTATTTTGGACCTTGAATTGGACCTACCCATCTTCTTTGCAGAATGCCTCCGAGATGGTCGTGGCCTGCTCGCGCTTCTTGTGCTACTTCTGCCGCACCTCCCGCATGAACCAAAAGGCCATGTTCGAGCATTTGTCCTTTCTGCTGGACAATGCCACCATGCTGTTGGCCCGGCCCAGTCTGCGCGGGTCGGTGCCCCTGGACGTGGCCTATTCCTCCTTCATGGACAACAACGAATTGGCACTGGCACTAAAGGAGGAGGAGCTGGACAAGGTAGCAGTGTATCTGATGCGATGCGGGCTGCAGGTACTTGTTGAACTTGGCGATCATGATGGGATCATTGATGATGATGACTATTAAATCCCTAAAGCCCAACTCGGAGCTGGTCGCCAAAGACTATCCGGATATTGGCTGGGATCCGGTGGAGGGCGAGCGCTATTTGGATGTAAGCGTAGTGAACATTGTTGGCTCCTTGGAGTGTACAAAAATTGTCATTTTAAGTTTTTGCGCTTTTGTGTTTGGATCAATGGCGAGAATGTGGAGGAAAACGCAAACCTGGTCATCCGATTGTTGATCCGACGCCCGGAATGTCTGGGCGTAGCACTGAAGGGCGAGGGCCAAGGACTGTTCGCCGCCTTCAAGGTACAGTAACTCACTGGTCCAAAGAGGTTCAAGGAGTAAATTTTGGCCCAAAATTTGAGAATTGATTTCCAAATTCCTTTTAAACTGTTTGCGATCGTACTCAAACCTCTCAACAGGAAGCTATTCTGTTGTCGGAGGACATCCGCCGGTTGGAGGAGGGGGAGGACCCGTTTCTGCTGCACTCGACCATCCTACGTGAACATGCCAAATATCCGAGCAAGGAGACCGAGGGCGAGGACTATGTGGACCTGGGTGCTGCCATTCTGGACTTCTATTCTTCACTGGTTGATCTGTTGGCCAAATGTGCACCCGACCCGATGACCATTCAGGTCAGCAACCAACAAACATAATATTTTGATCATCAACAAGTTCAACAAGTTCAGGCTGGCCACGGGGACTCGGTCCGTGCGCGTGCCATTCTGCGCTCGTTGATCTCGCTGGATGATTTGGGCCAAATTCTGTCGCTTCGGTTCACCATCCCCAACCTAATGGGTAACGGGGCGGCTGCTGTCAACCAAGACGGTCAGTAACAGTATTGGATACTGTACTTATCGTACATAGTACTTGTTGTGATATGTGCCGTACAATCTTAACCTATCCCCCAGGACTATACTAACTCTAAACTGAACTCAGTTTGTCCACCCGTTACCGTTGTTGTGCCCCGTCCTCGTCCCCGCTCATTTGCACCGCCCCTCGTCAATTTGGAACTGTTCAAGAACAGGCAGCCCAATCTGCAGTCAATGCTGGACCGTGCCGTAGTGGACACCAGCTTTGCCAGCATTGCTGCCAGTCTGGTCGGCAGGACCAAACAACAACGGCGGGCCAGTCGCCAACAGAGCCAACCGTTGTGGAATGGGCCCAGTCATGTGCACCAGTATCGGAGCAGGACCAGAACGCACGGGGGACGAACATCACCCTTTTTGGGCATCGAAAACATGGCCATAATTTGTAATCGAACTAACCACCACTAGTTGGTAGATGTAACCAGCTAAAGCTAACAATTTCCAGCCAATAATTTCGAAAAAATAAAATAAAAATCGATTAAATGACCTGTCCATCTGGTTACATCTACGAAATTTGTGTTGTCTAAACTCTAAAAAAGCTTGTCCATTCGACCATCCCCAGCACGTCCGATCTCTTCAAATCAACCCGATTCGGTGTATCACAGTGCTGAAAGCTCGCCAGCGCGAAGTCCAGGCCCAAAACTGGCGACAAAGCCAACTGCGCCACTGTACAACGAGGGACTGTTCTGTCGTCGGCGGGGCACTCCGTTGCCCAAGCGGAGTGCATGCAGTGTGTAATAATTGCTTAGAAACGCCAAACTTACTTAACCAACACAAAAAACTAACCAAATCCAGCTAATCCGCCTATGATCGTTCTGATATCCATTTCTTTCTGCGCAGACACCGGCCCACTGCCTGGCCTTCTGCCCAACCACAAGCAGTCCGTGCTGCTGTTCCTGGACCGGGTGTACAGTATCGATTCTCAGGTAGATTCTATAAGTTTGTACCGTAATCGTTGTCTAACTTCCTTACTGTACCCTTTCCACGGTAGATTCTATGTAACTTACCGTACTCCACCCCTTCTAGGAGATGTTCTTTGCGTTTCTGGAACAGAGCTTCTTGCCCGACCTGCGCGCCGCCACAATGATGGACTCCCCGAAGGCGTTGGAGTCCGACACGGCGCTGGCGCTGAACCGATATTTGTGCAATGCGGTGCTTCCCCTGCTCACCAACCATGCCCAATACTTTGCTGACGCGGAACATCACGCAGCACTGTTGGATGCAACACTGCATACGGTAGGTTATCTAGAAGGAAGGGATACGGTATAGCCGCGTTGAATACAGTATCTTAATTGATAATAATAACGTTAAAATAAGGAATCTTTACTGGTACTTTATTTCCATTCGGCGGGTAGAACGGTATACCGTAGAACGGTATTTGGCTTCAGGTGTACCGTATGAACCGGCTCCGCTCACTGACCAAAAACCAACGGGACGCGGTCAGTGACTTCCTAGTGGCTTTGACGCGCGAATTGCCTCCAGCAATGCTTGTTAAACTGCTGCGCAAAGTGATTGTGGACATTCAGCATATGACTGACAATGTGTTGGTGCCCCTGCGGGTACTGTATTCTTCTGTTTACGTATACTGTATTTCACTACACTCACAATCAGATCATGACGCTGCACTACGAGCGATGCCACAAATACTACGGCACTGGCAACGCGTACGGTGTCGCATCGGAGACGGAGAAGCGTCTGTCCATGTTGCTCTTCTACGCCATCTTCGACTCGCTGTCCTCAAAGTCTTACGACCCCGAGCTGTTCGGCAAGGCATTGCCCTGCATGACCGCCATTGGGTCCTCCATCTCGCCTGATTATGCTCTCACGTCGGAACGGGCCGAATTGGCTAAGGTAGGTGGTGAACATCATAGTCCAAGGAAATGAACTGCTTACCATGATCTTTGGATTTTGCTTTTGTTTTGTACTGCTCGAACATTGTTTGAGGTGCATGAGTCGGAAGGTGTGTGGGTGCCGCGACCTGCGGATGACACGCGCATTGGATTGAACAACGAACTGAACGCGATGACGCACAAATTTGCTGAACACTTCCACGACTCGTGGGCAGCGCGAAAAATGGAGAAGGGCTGGCAGCACGGACAGCTGTACTCGCGCAAAGATCTCAGACATCCCCGGCTGACCCCGTTCAGCAGACTGCAGGAATATGTACTTTGAACTTTGACCTTTTGGAGTTTGAACTTTGATCCTTTCCAGGAGAGAGAATTCTACAAAGAACGCTGCGCGGAGTGCCTACGCGCATTGCTCGCCTGGGGCTACCAGTTCGAGTTGATCGACCACGATGCAAACGAGCGGGCCAACCAGAATCGAATTCTGTCCGGTCACAACGAAAAGGTGGAAACACGCGTATTATTTAAACTTTTTGAGTGGGGAAAAACAGGACAATATGTAGGTACAGTTCAGGAAGTTGGTCGAAATTTAAGATTTCTGAAATCTCTCTGAGTTTGAGTTCTAAAAGTTCGTGTAGTTCGAAAATGATAAAACCATATTTGCACAGGACTTCAACCCGCGTCCCGTGGACTTGTCCAACATGAATCTGGAGAAGGGCATGTTGCACGTATCGGAACGGATGGCGGAGAACTCGCACGCACTTTGGGTTTGTTTTGTTTGTTGAACCAGTTCAGTCGGACATTGTTCATCTACATGTTGTTAAGGCCCGAAAGGTGTTTGGCGACTTGGCGGACAACAGCGCCCAGTGGACCGCGATGCCACTGGCACTGGTCCCATGGGATCTGTTAACGGACTTTGAACGGCGCAAAGACCGCTTCCGGGCACAGGAGATCCTCAAGTTTTTCCAGTACCACGGCTATCGCATGCTCAGGTCTGGTGCTGACCTAAATATCCCCACATTCTGCAAAAACCAAGTTTCCGGGATCCATCAAGGTCCTACCGTACCGGAATTTCCGAAATATTCGCTATTTACGGAAAACGACACTTACCAAAATACTGTACCAAATGCCGCAGCGTGACCCATTTGCCAAACACTTCTCCCATCCCTCCCTGTTCAGCATATCCGATGCGGACCAGGCTTCCGCGGTGGAGCGTGTCAAAGCGGAGGGCGGCGGTGGCGAGCGCAGTTCGGTGGAGAAGCGTTTCGCTTTTAATTTGTTGGAGAAACTGCTGGCCTATTTGGAGCAGGCCAACGTGCGCATGAAGTCGCTGAAACCATCGCATGAACTCACTCGACGCAACTCATTCCGGCGCGAGGGACAGGACGTCAAGTTCTTCGAGAAGGTATTGGAGGAGGGAAACCCTAAAGTCTGAAACCTTCGGGTTCGATTTTGTCCTTAAGGTAGTGTTGCCACTGATGTTCGCCTACTTCAACGCGCACAAGCAGTACTTCATGGCCAGCAGTTCCATTGTTCAGACAGGCACAGCATCCAACCGGGAGAAGGAAATGGTGGCCAGGTAATATCGGACACACTTTTTGTCCGAATCCAAAGCGCCCAATTTTAGTTTGTTCTGTCGGCTTGCAGCCCTGCTTCGGATCAAGAACCATGCGTTTGGCAGTGTGGCCAAAATCACAGTCCGATGTCTTCAAGGGTTGACTCAGGCGCTGGACGTACGAACTCTGGTCAAGACCAACTCGGACATTGTACGCACTGGTAAGTTATTGGGTTCATCTACCGCACTTACTGAACTGCTTGGAATACACCCTATCAAAGGTCTGCTGATCTTCTTCAACAACTGTGCTGATGATCTGTTCCTAGCTGTTAACGAACTTAAGGAAGGCGGGCAGTACTCTCTGTTGCGGGGCGAAAACCTAAAGTTCGACTCTGTAGCAAATTAGGGTCCAAACTTGACTTTTCAGGTCTTGGATCTCGCTGGAGTTCGCCTTCCAGATGATCATCCCCATCCTGAACTCTATGTTCCTGCATTTGTCCAAGAATCACTTTGGCGCCGAACTGCTCTGTACAAAACCCTTATGTTACCGAATTCTCAATTACAGTATCCCCATTTCAGTGGACGATATCCAAGCTGCCTGCTACAAGATCCTCGACTCGCTGTACATGGTCACCGGCCTGTCCGGCTCCTACAATCCCCGGGCCAACATTCACCAAGAGGTGGAGAAACACCGTGCCGCGTTGGGCCAATGTTTGAGTGCATTCGCCGCCTGTTTTCCGGTGGCCTTCCTCGAGTCTGAGTTCAACCATAACAACAAATTGTCCGTGCTGGCCCGGACCAGTGATCAGTCCGTCCAGGTGCAGGAGATGTTGCAGAACCTGTCCCAGCACATTCCCCAGCTCGAAAAACTGCTCCAGGACATTGAGCAGTGTGCGGAGAAAAGGTGCATATGTCTAAGTTCAAATTTAAACTTTTGCGCCATTTCGTTTATTACAGTATACCGTATCCGGAGCAGCCGACCAGTTTTGACGTGGACTTGCCTATGATGTGCACCTATCTGACCTATTGGTGGCAACTCGGCCCGGAAGGTCCCGCGCGACCGGCACTGCAAATCACGCAAGTCAACGCGGAGCACATCAACCGATTGTTCTGTGCCCTGCTCCGGATGATGAAGGACCACATCGGCAAGGAGAATGCCCCGTGGTTGTGCCGCGCCCATTTCTCCGCCGTCCCGCTGATCCAATGCGTCACGTCGGATCCGGTTAAAGACGCCATGTTGCCGGTGGCGGAACATCTGAAACGGATGGCGGAGCGCGCGTACGCGGACGAAGAGCGGATGCGCACCCATCCTGACGAGGCGGACGACGCCACCGTGGCGGAGGTAAGGCAAAAACGAAGTTATCGATTGATTTGATCAATTAATTGATTTATTGGTGTATATCTATTGATTCTAAGGACAATGCGCGCCTGGTCCGGGACGTGTACGCTTTCTTCCCGATCCTGATGAAGTACACGGATCTGCACCGTGCCCGTTGGCTGAAGACGCCCTCATGGGAGAGTGACGGAATCTACGAGAATGTGGCAGTGATCTTCCGCATCTGGTCCCTGAGCCAGCACTTTAAGCGGGAGGAGTTGAACTACATGGCCCAGTTTGAGGACGAGGAGGGCACGCTGAGCAGTGCCGGAGCGGAGATGAAGACCGGGAAGGCGGCAATTGCGGAGCGCAAGAAGCGCCGACGGGAGGGACAGGTCAGCGAAAGATGGGCACAAATCCCGACTCCCATGATAATCCCATCGGTGATCCGATCCTAAACAGGTGCGTCGGGACAAGCACGCGAACAGCATCGTGATCGCTTGTCTGAAGCGCCTGCTGCCCGTCGGGCTGAACGTGTTCGGTGGTCGCGAGTTGGACATTGTCCAACAGAGCAAGGAGCGCTTTCTGGCCCGAGAGAGCGAGGAGAAGGTGCGCGAGTTCATCCGATCACGACTCACTGTACCCGTGGTAAGCTGGACTTTGATCTCTGATCATTGGTCTTTGCACACTTACATTAGCGCACCGATCCGACGGACAAAAACGCATGGCAACTGAGTTTGTACCGCAAGATTGGAAAGTCCCAGATGCGCGGCAAGGAGGAGATGAGCCAGGAGGCGGTGGTGGACAAAATTGCCAACATGGGACAGGTGGTCGCCATCCTGCATACGGTAAGCTGACCCTTGGTAGTGGTATTACGGTAGCAAAAGTTTGGGAGAGACAGGAAAGGAGCTGGGTAGGACAACAATCCCCGGCAGAAGATATTTTCAATGGGTTTGAGATACTGTATTTGTGTTAACTATACTAACATTTTACCGTATCCTTTCGTCTTTTTTGTTTTCTGTTTACTCACAGTATCCTCACACTCTCATACCGTATTCTAAAATCCTATTTTTACCCCATATTCGTTCCGAAAGAAATGCGAGGAAAAAATATATTTGTGCTGTGGCATACTGTATTCATGTCAAAATTAACAGATTTGCCCATTGGGCACATTCTTTTCTTAAGTGTTTGTATTATTGTACTTTGTACTGTGGAGTACTGTATTCGGCAGAAGACAACAACTTAACTTTATACTTTACCCGTCGATCAGTTACTTCTCTTTCTCCAATCACAAAAGGCCCATTTACAGTACCAAATTTTCATTGTATACTGTATATCCGCAAAATATGCGATAAGCCTTGGATAAGCAAACGATGAAGCCATAGTAGCAAAATGTTTGTTGAACATTTGTTGTGGAATGCCGTGTCATACCGTATCCCCAATTTTATGTTTTTACCGTACGCTCCGTTTTACCGTATGCCCCGTTCTTTTACCGTACCTCCTTAACTGTCTGTTTCTTTGGCTGTTTGTTTTCTTTTCATTTTCCCTTTTCCACCATTTTCTCCTTTCCTTTTCAGACCGAGCATCCCCAAGGGTACAAATCTTCGGAGTTGAAGAAGATGATCAGCAGCCAACGCAAGCGGGCCGTGGTCGCCTGTTTCCGCATGATCCCGGTGTACAGTATACCCAGGTACTGTAATAACTACAACAACAGTACTACTACTACACTAACCAAACCAACAATATACCGTAACAATGTACAGTAGTATGCCCCATGTTGCTGTGTGTCCTTTAAAATAAATAATAATAATATCAGTAAACACAGTTTTGTCCACCAAAATGTGTTGTGGCCGTGAAGTGTTTACTTCCACTAACGAGCATTGCTCTAATAGATGCAGTATGAACATACAGTATGCCAATACAATGTCACATACAGTATGGTTAATACTGTATTTTGTTTTTTTCCTTAAGCTAATCTTTTGTTTTATTCAATCCTACTGTATTAAGGACCTTGGTAACTCAATCAGAGACCCCAAAAAGCGCAAATTGTTGGGGTTCGAATCCCCGCTAGCGCAAAACCTTTAAGTTCGCCAACAAAACCCAACCAAATTATAAAGGTGACGAGTCGTCTGGAGAAGGAGGACCGCTGGAAGAAGGTGCTGACCCTGCAGCGCAAACGCATGGCCATCTCGCTGATCACCGCCAGCCACCTGTACCGGCTGGACAAGTACAGTACACCTCACTTAACCAAGAGCATGACTGTTGACTGCGGTGGGGTGCCTTTATTTTCATTTTATTTTTGTGGCCAAAACTTAACCTCCAGCAGACCCATATCCCGATCTGATCAAAAATATGAAAAAAATTAAAATTTGCAGGCACCGAGGGATCAACTACTTCCTGCCCGTATTCAGTCAGAAGTGGCTGGACGATGAGGACGTGGACCAGGACCAACTGGTGGCAGACATTTGCGTGAGTTCTTTTTCCTAAAATCTGTTTGCTTATTATACAACAATAATTGGTAACTTTTTATAAAAATACAATAAATGTTTAATTTGTTTAGATTGATGCGCCCAGTGACGCGCCCTTGGATGGTTCATCCGGTCCGAGTTCCGTTATGGTCCGTTTGGTGGAGGACGAAAACGGAGGCTTCAAGATGGAGGACGTGTCCGGCGGAAGTGAAGAACGGTAACGGAAGGGATAGGTTACTGTATTTATTGTCGAAGGATTACTGTATATCAGCAATTAATGAATACCACTTATCGGACAGTTTTGTTGAAAAATTGATTAACTAGTACGGAAAATGGATATATTTTCATGTGTTCGGAAGTAAAAAATCATTCACTTGGGATACTGTAAGCAAAGCTTTGCTTCAGGCAAAATTCGGTTCCGGACGCGTTGCGCCAACTTATCCTGTGCTTCCAGAGGGCCGCCACCAGTGAAGAGAGTGGACAGGCAATGAGCATCGCCGACGACAAGTCAGTTGGGGGTTACAGTAGCGAGATACGGTATCCGCTCTATGTTGGTGGTTACTGTATTTTTGTCAGATTGTTTATCCGGTATGCGGATGTGATGTGTCGATCGGTGCACATTGAGCAGGAGGGGGACGAGGAGGGCGGGGTGGACCAGGAGGACAAGGAGGTGGACCAGGCGGAGAAGGAGGAGATGGCGCAGACACTGCGTGCCGAGCAGGGCGTGCTGGCCAACCGCGGGGCGTCCATCATGTAAGATCATCACAAAGCAGCAGATGAGGAAGGATAGGCAACTAACGAGCTGAACCCACTCCACCTCACCCCCTTAACCCTTATCTAGCTCCAGTTCATTTCTATACTCATTTCCTGGAAAAAAAGAATTAAACGAATAATTACCTCCCGTTCCCATTAATCAGGGTTCTGATGTATCTGAGTGCAGCAAACGGAGAACCCAGCGAAATGGTTGGACAAACGCTGCAACTGGGCATCCATCTGCTCAGCGGGGGCAACAAGGACATCCAAAAGGTTTTTGTTTATCTATACCTTGGGTCATAAGTCTGGCCAAAAAAACCTAAAAACATCTACTCTATTCATCTTAATGACGATTCCGATTCCAGATGATGCTGAACT
The DNA here is from genome assembly GCA_034700465.1 of Rotylenchus robustus. NCBI lineage: Eukaryota > Metazoa > Nematoda > Chromadorea > Rhabditida > Hoplolaimidae > Rotylenchus > Rotylenchus robustus. The sequence goes on from JAQIYK010000004.1 coordinate 24,491, forward strand.
ATCTGCAGCTGAAGAAGGACGTGCGCTTCTTCACCTCGCTGTCCGGTCTGATGAGCAAGTGCAGTGTGCTCAACTTGGAGATGTTCGAGCGACAGATCAAGGCAGAGGGTCTTGGCATGGGCGCCGAGCTGGCTGCTGGCGAGCATCAGAACTTGAACGACGCGGACTTTACCTGCTCACTGTTCCGCTTCATGCAGTTGACCTGCGAGGGACACAACTTGGACTTCCAAAACTATTTGGTTGGTGATGAACCACTGTGGTTGAACTGGATTGAACTTAAGCGAACCCAACCCGGCCACACCACCAGCGTGAACCTGATCAACTCAACCGTGGACTACCTGCTCCGACTGCAGGAGTCCGTGATGGACTTCTACTGGCACTACAGCTCCAAGGAGGTGATCGACCAAGGCGGCAAGGAGTATTTCCTGCGCGCCATCCAGGTGTGCAGTCAGGTGTTCAACACGCTCACCGAAAGCATACAGGCAAGTGCAACACATTTAATATCCTTGTTGAACTTCTTGAACTTCCTTGAAGGGTCCTTGTGTGGGCAACCAGATGACGTTGGCCAATTCGCGCCTCTGGGACGCCATAAACGGCTTCTTCTTTCTGTTTGCCCACATGATGGAGAAACTCTACAAAAACAGCACACAGCTGGAACTACTGCGCGAGTTTCTGAACCTGCAGAAGGACATGGTGGTGTTGATGCTCTCCATGTTGGAAGGTAATATAATTGGAACTACCTCAATCAAACAGCTCGAGCCAAAGCTCATGCCCGGGTCAACTTATTGGACTATTTAAATGGAAGTAAATGATTTATTGTCCTTACTTGAAGCATTTTGGTTGGGCTTTTGGGTTTGGTCCGAACTAACTTGGTCCAAAAAGGAAATGTGCTGAACGGGCCGATTGGCAAGCAAATGGTGGACGCGCTGGTGGAGAGTCAGCAGTGCGTGGAGATGATCCTGAAGTTTTCGGACATGTTCCTGAAGCTGAAGGATCTGACCACCTCGCAGGCATTCCAAGACTTTGACACCAACCGGGACGGGTGGATTTCGCCGAAGGAGTTCCAGCGGGCGATGGAGGCGCAGAAAATGTACTCCGTGGAGGAGATCACCTACCTGATGATGTGCACGGACGTGAACAACGACGGCAAAATTGACTACATGGAGTTCACGGAACGTTTCCACAATCCAGCCAGGGACATCGGTACAGTTTGAAGGGTCGAACGTGCTAAACCTGAAGTCGAACCTGTAAATAATAAATGTATTTTTTGCAGGGTTCAACCTAGCAGTGTTGTTAACCAACCTGAAAGAGCACATCACCAACGATCCTCGGCTGGAGAAAATTGTGGAGAAGGCCAGCTCTTTGCTCGGCTATTTTGACCAATTTTTGGGCAGGATCGAGATCATGGGGTAAGGAATAAAGGAATATCGTCTATTTAACAATCAAATATATTCAAGGTCATCCAAACGGGTGGAAAAGATCTACTTTGAGATCCAGGAGAGTTGGCTGGAGCAGTGGGTCAAACAGCAGATCCGTGACTCCAAGAATGCGTTCCTGTTCAACGTGCTGCAGGACGACGGTGGGGACCAGGGCAAGCTGGAGGCATTCATCAACTTCTGCGAGGACACCATCTTTGAGGTACTGTAATTCTGAAGAGTTCGCCTACTGTAGAAGGCGTATAGTACCAAAGTACCAATTCACACAGTGTCAACCCACTTCATCTCTCGCGTTCAGATGCAACACGCGGCGGAGATCAGTTCGGGCGACTCGACAAGCGACTCCAAGGTGGAGCGCGCGATGCGTCAGCGTGACTATTTCCTGCAACAAACTGCTGCCGGCGAGCAGTTGTCTAAAACGCTGCAAGCGGGCTACAAGTGCGGTCTAAACGCAGCGAATGCACTGCGTCCGGAGAACGTGCAAAAAGAGCTGAAGCGGGCGGCGAAGCGGTTTCGTGCCATGACTTGGGGCGAACTGTTCGGCGAGCTGTTGAAGCTAGCTTTTCGCGCGGGTCGAGCAGTTGCACTGTTCCTTCTATTCCTGGCAATGACCGCCTTCCGATTCGTGGCCAATTTGATGAGCGGTGACCAGCGCGGCGAGGACGAGTTTGAGCAGGCCAAGCAGCAGCAAGCCCAGTCCGGAGCCGGGCCCGGCAAGTTTGCAGCACCACCCACGCCCACACTTTTCCGCGACTTCACGCGCAGCAGCGCTGCGCACGATGTGGACGCGTTTGGGATACACATTCACCATGCGAACAGTCGCAGTCCAAGTCCACAACCTCCGCCGGCAGACGCATCGGGTGGTGGACAGAGCGGACAGGCATCAAATGGAACTGCCCAAATGGGTGCGGTATTAATGAACAGTCCGTTGGAAGCCGCAATACGGTAGAGTAATATGATATTTAACTCAATAGGTGGCATGAATGGGGTGAACGGAAAGGATGGAGGAGAGCAGCGCAGGGGCAGTCAGCAACAACACCGTCCTTCGATGCAACAGGAGGACGGGTTCCTGAAACCGCCGGGCGGAAGCGGACACCGTCCTTCCATGGTGTACGACTCACCGCCGTTGCCGCGGCCGAGGTTAGTACTGCTCACTCTGATCACCTCATCATTTAGATCTATTTACCAATCCTCGCCCCGTTTTTCAGCATTTACGATGTCCAATCGATGTTTGGCGGCAGCGGCGGAGCCCCTTCATACTACGGAGACAGTCAAGCTCAACAGCAACAGGTTCTTGATGGAATTGAACCTTAAACTTTGATCAATGAACTTTGATTATTTTCAGTCTCTCCAATACTATGAACCAAAGATTGCGGAGCAGTTCAGTTCGCGTCGGTCGCGCGGCTCCGTGCTGAATGTGCTGGCACGGAACTTCCGCGTGATCGAGAAGATCACGCTGTACCTGGCATTCTTTATCAACGTCATTTTGTTGTTCCATCGGGTCGAGATTGGAGGCGGAGGGGGACAGCAGCTGAAGAATGGACATGGAAGTGAGGTCATCGAAGGGAACGACGGAGAGAACGGGGAGGAGGAGGAGGAGGACCTGTTGGAGACCATCTACATTGTATGTGAATGTTAGGGACCAGAATAGGGAAGCTGCAGGACGGAGAAATGGACTTTGTTCCCGTTTCAAAAGACAAAAAAAAATTGAATTTTATAATTTTGGTTAATTTCCAATAAATTGTCTCTTCTTTCTTCTACATCAATTTTTGTATTGAACATTACTGTATTTTTATGATTTTATTACTGTATTTTAGACGGGAATGACTGTACCATATATCAGCTACGAGATCACCGGTTGGATATTGGCCCAGGTTGGTATTATGGTGAAGGCATAACAATGGTAGATACTGTCTCCAAACTCACCATAGATGACATGGATACCGTATTCCTTCAAAAATTTGTACTCCAAACCTCTAACTCAAAAATTGCAAATTCCCTCACTTTAAATAATTTTCCCACAATTTTTTCTACCTAACTCAATATTGGCAAGGTGTTGTACTGGCTGAGTGTGCTGCATGCGGTTGCTTCCTTCGCGCTGCTGATCTCCTTCTATCAGCTGAAGATCCCGTTGATCACGTTCAAGCGGGAGAAGGAGGTGGCGCGCAAGTTGATGTTCGACGGGTGCTGGATAACGGAGGAGGAGGCGGGCGGGGAAGAGCGCGGACTGCTGGACACATTGTTCTGGTACGGATAAACAACGTGACTAATGAATGAAAAATGGATTAAATCCCATGAACATGGACAGGTACCTGGACCGGATCGTGATCAGCTCCAAGTCCTTCCCGATGAAGTACTGGGACAAGTTTGTGCGCCGCAAGACCAAGCACAAGTACCGGGAGCAGGTGGACGAAGAGACTCTGAACGCACTGCTCGGCATCGAGCGCAGTCCTGGCGACACATCCTTCGACTACCGGTACGCGATCAATAAATTGCATTGCTACCGTATACCATCCAATCTTTTGGATCTCTTGTTACCGTACAACGCTTATTTTACCGCATTTCCTTCCTCTGTTATCTTATCTTCATATAGTATCCAGGGTATCAACCCATCATCAATCAACATGCTACCGTAATCCGCACAACCTAATAAGCTGATCCCCTCGTTACAGTATCCTCTATCTATATATATAAGCTTTCTGTTTTCTTTTACCGTACCAATCTTTCTCTCCAATCATTTTTGCTCCATTTCTCTGCTACCGTATCCCACCCACCTCTCACCGTATTGTATCTCCTCTCCTTCCTTTTCCTACCGTAATCCTTAATCTCTTCCCTCATCAGCTACACCTATTGGCTGTGGACAGGCGTGATCCTGACCAACCGTCAGTTCCTGTACCGCGTCTGCTACTTGCTCTGCTCCGCCTCCGGCGTCTTCTTCTCCCCCTTCTTCTACGCCTTCCTGCTCATCGACGTGGTGCTCTCCTTCCCCATGCTGAAGGCCATCCTGCAGTCCGTCACCCACAATCTCCAACAGCTCATCCTCACCATCATGGTCAGCAAAAAAAAACTCTTAAAATTTGACCAGGGAAACTCAATTCCTATTTTTTGCATAAAAATTTCGAAAACTTTGGATTGGAAAAGACCAAAAATTGGAAGTTAAAAATTATTCGTGAATGAATGAAAATGCTTCAGATGACCCTGGTGGTCGTGTACCTGTACACCGTTGTGGCCTTCAACTTTTTCCGTAAATTCTATGTGCAGGTGGAGATCACCAATCCAATATTCCACCCAGCGAAGTGCCCTTTTATAGGAGGAGGAAGGCGGCGGAGAGCCGGACCGAAAGTGCCATTACATGTTGACCTGCTTCATCTACCACTTCTACGCGGGCGTGCGGGCCGGCGGCGGCATCGGAGATGGTTTTCCAAGTCCAAAACGTAAAGAGATTCAATGTTCATGTTTTAAGAGTTGGAATCGCCGTATGGGGACGAGTTGGAGTATGCGCGGATGCTGTACGACATCTCCTTTTTCTTCTTCGTCATTGTCATTCTGCTCGCTATCATGCAAGGTAGAACCCCCTTTATAAACACTTCTTGAACCATGTGGAGAGGACGGAAAGTGTTGAGATGACGGAACAGAACAGTCCAACGTTAAAAATTGGATTATTTTTGGTGAAATTTCGAATAGAGCAAACCCGAACTCCGGTCACTAGGTTGTCATGTCATAGGGTGGTCTCGTTCTGGTTACAGTTTGAACCAAACAGGTTCTTTTTAATGAGTAAAAACGCAAACCCACTGTTTAACTTGCCAGGTCTGATCATCGACGCGTTTGGCGAACTGCGTGACCAACAGGAGTCGGCGACCGAGAAGCTGGAGTCGTCCTGCTTCATCTGCGACATCGGCAAGGAGACCTTTGACAGGCAAATGAACAATAATATAAATAAAACATGCCCATTAAAATAGTCAAAATCACAATTACTTTGTCAGGATGCCACGCGGCTTCGAAATACACACCACCAAGGAGCACAACTTCGCCAATTATTTGTCAGTCCACACAATTTCTGAATAAATTACACATTAAATCCCACTCATCAGATTCTTTCTGCAACACTTGGTGAATAAGGACGAGACGGAATACACGGGCCAGGAGACGTACGTCAGGGAGAAGTACGACAACCGAGACTGGGTACAACACAACCACCGCATTTTACAGTTTAATAATTAAAAATTAATTACTTTTGTCAAGGAGTTCTTCCCGGTGGGCGAATGCTTCATGAAGCAGTACGAAAGTGAATTGCTCCAATCGTGAACAACCGAACAAATAAAATAGTAATTAGCGCATTGTTTTTGTTTGCTTTTATTGCTCAGCATAAATAAATATATGTCTCAAAACATAAAATAACAAAATAAATATGTGCGACACATTCATTCAAAAATATATTATATTATGACGATGTACGGAAGGTGCCTACTACAAACTGATTGGTGCTTTCAAAAAGTCACTAATAACAACAAAACAACGCCAGTGCGTTTTATAATTACCCGCGGGTCAACAAATAAAACAACGGAGGAACGCAATGTGAGATCCACAGCATCTCAGAATGTTGTTTGAGTAGGAATGAATAAAGAATACAATATAATATGAGAGGATATGAATCTGGGTACTGGACTGGATACGGTGGTGGGAATCTGAGGTTGGGACAACAAAGGCAAAAATTGGTTGGGTCATGAACAAAAGACAGAACAGAGGTAGATGATATCATGACATATGGGTAGATCAATAGGTGGAATTGTGAATAGATATAATGATGGTCGAGATTAATAGTAGTGGGCGATGTGACTTTGTGTAAAGTTATGAGAAAACAAATCAATTGCGACCAAACAAACAAATAATGGACCGACCAGCAACAGCAAACACATCAGCAGCACATACCAAAAGATAAAATGTCTCATCAGTTCCGGCGATGGTTCTGCCGAAGTCTCATTGTCCGAAGCTCCGACTCCCAGCGACGGTCCTCCGCCTCCGAGGTCAGGTAACGACCGGCAACGCCCATGCGCTTCTCCAGACAAAGAAGATCCGAGTAAGTGAGTGCATTTTGCAGCCAATGATGTGCAATGCATTGTTCCACCGTCAACCGTTCGTTCATCTGTTCAAATTTGCATCCAATAAGTCATCTTTTTGCCATTTATTTCCTATTTTTCGACAAAAACTTACGCGCATTTTGAGCAGCTTCTGAATGAGATCCACTGCTTCCGGTGCAATCTCCTTCCAAGGGTTGGTTGGAAACAGAAATTCGGGTTTCAGAAATGCTTCGGTGATTTTCTCCGCTTCATTGAAGGGAAATGTTCCAGAAAGTGTTACATACAGCACAACACCCAATGACCACATGTCCAACATCTTATTGTATCCTGGACACAAATAAACAATTTAAAAACAAAAATGAAATGTTTTATCCGTTACCCGTCTTTGCTGACACTTCGGGTGCTAGATATGCAGGCGTACCCACAAGCGCCTTGCGCATCTGAGTGCCGGTCATCAGTCTGGCATAACCAAAATCGCAAAGCTTTGCTCGAGGAAAGCTTGGAAGTGTATCAATGGACGAAAGAAGAATGTTTTCTAAAATTCAAAAATATTAAAAAATGTTAATCAAATTGTTTTCATGCCCGGCTTCAAGTCACAGTGCGCGATTCCCAGCGTATGAAGATAATGGACAGCGCTTAGAATTTGTCTGAACAAGAACTTGGTGGTTCGCTCATTAAGACGACTGTTGTTCTAAAAATAATGTGCTATTCTAATAAATCATAAATATAGTAGGTTAGGTTCTTTTAGCCAGAAAAATGTTTTTAAGGAGTGAATTTCTGAAAAGAGTTCCTTTTAAAGAAAGCGCCCTCGGCGCGGCGACTTTTTTTTTATTATATATACCAATAAACAATAAACATGCGCTTTGTCTACATTGGCTTTGCCACTTTGCCTTCCTCTTGCGCGACCCCTAGCTTGTGATCTTGACCTTTTCCGAATTATAGGAGTCCGATGGTGCCGATAAGCGCCATCGGGAAATTTTTTGAGAAAATTAGTGTCTTTTCTTCAGAAAATGTGATTATTTTTCTTCCTAAAAATTTTGCGCGACCCCGTTCTTAGGGGTCGCACAGATAAATTTGTTTAGGGGTCGCGCAAAAATTTGCGCGATCCCCTGCGCGACCCCTCTCCTTGCGCGACCCCTCCCCTTGCACGACCCTCCCCCCCCCCCAAAAAAATTTTCCCCCGCTCTGCGAGACGACTGTTGTTCTAAAAACCCCCCTGCGCTTTGGGGGGGGGTGCCCACCTGTGGTTATGATATGATGTCCTTCTTCTTACCTGACTTAAGATAAGTTCAAGCATATCCCCATCCATCTTCTCCATCACAGCCAAAATTTCTTCCTTTGATTCTGCCGACATCACAAACTTCACAATGCCAGGGTGGTCGAGGTTCTGCAGCAAAGTCAGCTCGTTTTTGAGCGTATCAACAGCGGCACTAGAATTTCCTGACGAATTGTCCTTAGAGATGACCTAAAAACACTATTGTACACATCGACTTTTTGAGTTTTTGACTTAAGATGCAAGATATGCACCTTAATCGCGATGGGGCGTCCTGATTGACGGTGTATTCCTCCGTAGACAGTTCCAAATTGACCGGAACCAAGAACATTCGCACGCTGAATCTAAAATTAACCCATTCTATTAGTTCGCAAGCGGTTCGATCAAATCATTTACTTGATATGTTTGGAGGAAGTTTAGCAATGAAGCCTTTTCAGTCTGCGTTCGGATCGGTGCAAAATTGGGTACCTGATAAGATAAGTAATATTTTTTGAAATTGAGACTAAGGCAAATCGAAATTTTGAAATGTTTTTTGAAACAACCTTTGGTTTCTCCTCGCCAAAAGCTTCCTTGACCAGCTTTTCTGCTCTTTTCCGTGTCAGTGGAGTTTCATATGGTGAGTGAAGACAGCACGGCACTTTGGATATTCTCGAACCTTGTCCAATGATCGGTGGCTTTCGGGGTGTCTTTTTCGAAGTGTTCGGTGTTATGGCTCCACGTTTGGCGATACTAACGACCAAATTTTGATGTTTTCCTCCCGAAGAGCTCTTCGATCTCTGTGTAGTCGATTTTGGCGTCTTTTTAGGCGGTGGCTTTGCAACCGTTCTTCTGAGGACCCACCATGGCTGGGGAGGTGTTGGCTTAATACAACAAAAACGATTTACAAAATTAAAACTCAGGAAACCGGTAATTGTGTTTATCCATTCAGTTTTAAAATTGTGTCATTATTTGTATATTTTGCGATATTTCAATAAAGATAGGATAAGGTATTTCAATTAATAACGAAAATTTATTAAATTGATCAAATTACCTGGACACATTTTCGACGAGAAACTTTCAACCGGGCCGCAATACTGTCTGCCAAAAGTGATGAAGGCGTTGTCATCTGCTTCACACTTTTCTCCACAATTTTGTTGCAATTCGATTTGGCGCTATTGGGCTTTGAAATGAATTTTCCACGGGTCATCATCGTCATTGATTAAGTAAGTATAAGTTTATAAGGTCTCTCTATTATCTATGGAAAATTTGTAAATTTAAAGTTGGTAGACAGTGAAAAGAAGAGCAAATCTACTAGCAAATCTGGTCTTTTTGAAAAATTGCATTAAAAAATTGTTTAAAGTGTTCTTAGCTATTAAAATTGTTTTGCAAAAAATCAAAAAGGCCAGATTTGCAAGTAGTGCCGAAGAAAGGATGGGAATGGGAACAGATAGGAAGTAGATATATGTAGATAGAGGATAGAATTTGAAAGAAAATGAATAAACGAATGGCAGAAACGGTTGAGATGGTCATTGGTCATCCAAAAGTAATGACCAAACATCACCGCATCAAATAAGGATAAGGACGTGTCCTGTTAAATCGCATATTATTGACCGTCAGTATGGTATCCGACCGAATATAATATCCGACCAAGGAAGCAAGTCCGCAAGTAATCAGAAAAAATAGGAAGAGGAAGGAATATTTATTTGAATTTTACCATCCCCTCCCCCTCCTCCCAGGATAAGATGGATGAACACAAACAGAGGTTTCGCTCGGTTTTGCTTTGCATTTGCACCCTCCCTAACAAAAAAAAATCAAAAGAAATCATCACAAAAACGATCCGGACCCGGACCTAATTATGGCTCTATCTGGGGCCTATAAATCTCCTCCTTGGATAGATTTCTGTAACCGCTCTCTCATTTTTACACACTACTATTTTCTATCTATCCAAGTAGGAGATTTATAAGCCCCTGCTCTCATTTTTTCCTTTTTATATGATATGTAGAAGAAAAAAATTCCTTTGGTCCTCCCTTTTGTTTTTAAAATTCGCTAAAATTTTTCGCTGCGGCAACGGCGCCTCTCGGCGCCGCGATTCCCTTAAGATTTTCTGCCGCGATTCCATTAAGATTTTCCTTTTAGTTTTTAGTTCCCAAAATCAGTGGAAATTTTTCGCGCGGCTCCGCGAAACTATGAAAATTGATCTCTCAAACCAAAAATACGCCCCTAAAAATCGCTTTTTCGGTGCAATAGTAAAAATACACCCCTAAAAATCGACTTTTCGGCGTGAATAAAAAAAAGGTCGCCAAATTTTTTTGTACATAGCCCTCCATGAAATCCAATCCAGGATAGGGAGGGGCCTGATGGCCCGTATCATTTTTAAATGAATTTGGAACGATTGGAAGTAAAAAATAGCTTTTTACAATGGGACCCTGGTTTTTCGCAGAATGGGCGGGCCCCTGGTTTTTGCAGTCATACGAAAAAATAAGGGATAAACCCATGGTAACAGGTGGACAGCCCCCTCCCCCAGCCAAATTTTGCACCACCCCTAACAACAAGGGGAACCTATTTTATTGCATTTTTGAAGAAATTTTCAACTGGCTGCGCCACCTTCGTAAATATTAGTTTTTATTGCATTTTGACTGAAAATTATGTACCTCCCACTCCCCAATTGGGAGGGGTGCCCATAAGTGGATTGGATCATTGGACGATTACTTTAATTAAATAAAGGAATCATCCAATTTTAGGCGAACTTTAAAATTCAAAAATTAAAATCCATAATCTAAAAACATTTGGACCTTTGTCTGGAATCCAGGTCTAAATAGACCGATCGCTAA